>JADDOH010016918.1:0-45401 GCA_016648135.1 Agrypnia vestita | reverse complement strand
ATTTTGTTCCAAACCGAGTCTCTTAAGTACAAACGTATTTTTAATTAATTAATTAATAAAGCGCGACTTATTAACTAAGGCATTATACATTTTAAAAGTATTTAGTTTGACCTTACCATAATAGCACAAAGTATTTTTTTAAGGAAGTCAAACGCATTGGTACTAGCCGTGGCACCAGGTTGTGTACCAATAAATTTACGTTAGTTCATGTCTATATATTTTAGTGGCTTGTGTAAACTGTACTCGATTAGAAAAGTTACGTTTGAAAAGTTCGATTTGAAAGCGAACACAATAAACCACTTGAAATTTATTTACACATCAGAAAGAAATGATTCGATGTAGGTAAATTAATAGTTTGTAATTATTTTTCGGCCTCATATATAATAATAATATAATGTAAAACAATGTAAAATATGTAGACCTATACAAATACGTTTAGTTATTTTTAGTCACCTTACTAAAATTACACATTTCGTTCGCAGATTCCATCGGCAAATGAATCACTTTATCTAAAATACTTGGAAAAATCTGGTAGTAAGATTAATCTACAAATTCCTGCCAACTCTTGTATTCATAAATAACACATTCACACTATCTTCTTCATCATATGTATTTATATCCATGTGATTAAATTCTTCGCACGTTATACACAGTTTTATTATCCTTTATATTATGAAATACTATTTTCCCAGAGTACCGTAAAAAAGTTTTCTAATATTTCTTTTCGCAGTCATTTTATGTCTTCTCAGTCAGCTGAAATTATCAGGACGTGAACACCCCAACCAATTATTTCAATTATTTGATACTATTATGACTTCATTCATTCATTTGCCATCGTGTCGCGCTTCCCTCCTCTCGTGTTGGGAGGGATTCATTATTGACACGACGCATTTACATTATGTCAATGTCCATTGCGTTTTTCCTTACGTACGTTCCACACAAGCTGACGGGTTCGGCTGATATTATATATCAGCGGATTGATATATTGTGATCACAGAATAATTTTGACAGTT
This sequence comes from Agrypnia vestita, assembly GCA_016648135.1. NCBI lineage: Eukaryota > Metazoa > Arthropoda > Insecta > Trichoptera > Phryganeidae > Agrypnia > Agrypnia vestita. The sequence continues at coordinate 44,388 of JADDOH010016918.1, read as the reverse complement.
TGTGGCAAATCTTTCAGAACCGTGCGGGATTTATGTCACGAGACGTTTAGTTACTCAAATTACCGGGTATAATGAAATAGTCAGATCCTCTAATATACACGAATTGATTATAAGTTTGCTCTTGTGACATAATCCAGCACTGTTCTGAAAGATGTGAACAACTCAAAAGAGTCTGAATTGTAAATACTGTAAAAATGGACTGTCAAATTTGGAAATAATATTTCTTTCTTGGGCGTATTCCTAGTGGTATGCAAGTATTCGGATGAATTTCATTACACACAATAAGTATATGCTCCCAAAATTCCGTAAAAAATCAATAGATTTTCTCATTAGCGACATCTGTGGGCATTTCGGGAATGAAAAAAAAAAAAAATTTTGGGCCCCCCCTTTGTACAGCCTCATGGAACGGCAACTACAAGCTCATATATGAAAGCTTCACCAGTGAACATATATACAACGTTCCAATAACATAAGCAGGATATATTCTATCATGGGTGGAAATGGCGAATGTTACAATTGTGTAAAGTGATCACTTAAGCCAACCATAAAAAGACAGGTCATAAGTCCTGTTACACCCAAAATGACTTCTATACCTACTTTCCCATAATTAATACAGTTTCGTCTCTGTGAGATATCTATAATATACACTATATTGTGATATATGTCACGATATTATCATTTGATATTTATGCGGATATACATACCTATATCAGTTGATATTTTACTATCTTCTGAACTATAAATTTAGCAGACTGATGTTTACTGGCAACTCTTAACATAAAATTACAATTAAAATTATTTTCCCGAAATGGAAATCTTATCGGAAGTTGGGGGATTCATTCAACTTTAACTTACGTGTACGGCTAGCTTTTTATTGAAATTCAGGTCTTATTTCCATATAATAAGGTTTAGTTTACATGAGGTAATAATAATTGGGGATTTCCTTGTTCAAGCTCGTATTTTATTATTTTACTTTATCATTTATTTTGGTATATATTCGATATATATTGTATACATAGATATTTATTATAAATATCGGATTTTTGCGAACCCTGACACTGGGTGAAAGAAAGTCCACAAATAATGAATGAAATAATATAAATATTTATTCATTTTAAAAACTAACAAAGTTTTTACAAACCATATCGATTAGTTTAAATTTGTTAGTTTTTTTAATTTATAATTATGTATGTCCAACCACAAATGTAACTCTATGAACGTACAAAATTACTAAAAATGGAGCACTTCATAAGTGGTGAAGAATTAAATTATTATTTAATATACGAAAAGTACCTACTTGGCAGTGGCGTACAGCGCATACAAGCAAAAAAGCTCTGCATTACTAAAGATTCTGGGAAACAAATTTTAATGAAAAAATCCTTATCTTAAGAGAGAAAAAAAAATCTAACCGTAATCCCTGGCTACGGCTAGAGTTTTTTTAGACTGTTTCTGTATACAAATTCAAATCAAGGCTTCTCCTATTTTACTTGTTCGCGCGCATCAAATTTGTTTCTGGAATCTCTAAGAAAGTCGTACTGAACTGAATATTTTTCTACTGGGGCACTATAATATTCGACCTATTTTTACATCCGCGAGTTTTATGCAGTTGACACGTAAATTTTTCGTACTATAGCGTGATTAAAAAAATCTGTTTCAAATTTCTGCACAGTTATAATAATTTTATCTGACTTATAACAAAGCAAATGAATTTTTAATATTCAATATAAATTATTTTCATGATAGCTTAACGTTTTACAAAATATAAAATGAAAAATATTGAAAAAAAGGCAACTATCGACATTTCACCCAAAGTTTAAATGATATTGAATAAGACTTCCTCGAAGTTTTAGGTATAAGCTACGAATTATCCTGTAAATATATATTTTGTATATACTTTATATGTGGGATATAAAAGCAAAGGCAGTAATATCCAAAAAAAAAATTAATGCAGTCATCGATGATTACTAATTTATAATGTACTGAATTCGAGATTTTACGCAAAGCCTATAAATTTATAGGAAACATGATTTTGGATGGGACAGATATATAAAATCTAGAATTTATTACGCTTTAAATTAGTACCTAATCCTCGGTGACTGCATTCAAAACAAATATTTTTATTTTTTGAATATTGCTGCCTTTGCTTTTACACCCCGCATATATTCCTTTCACTTTGCTGGCAAAATTTGCATTTTTTTTTTTCAATATTTCTGACTTTTTTCTTTACTTTAACACCCTGAACCATCACGGTAGTAACATATTTTTAAAAAAGTAAAAAATATTATTTAAATTTCTGCAAGATTTTAATCATTTTATTTGACTGGTATCAGAGCGAATAAATTTTTAATATGAATTTACTGTAGTTATAGTCCAATGTTTTATTAGATAGGACCGATCCCTGCCCGGAGTTGTCCTTGATGCATATTTAGTTATATTTTAAAACCTTCCAGCAGGAAGAACGGAGTGCCTATATTTTGCGCAGGGTCCTAAACAGTGACTGTGCAACATTCGGTTTAGTTTGGACAATGGTCTATGACTATATAGAAAACATAAAGATATACATTCAGTTTTATGTAGATATGCGTGCATATAGGTAACGCTCGTAGGCCATTATTAAAGGTATGACGTACACACAACGATAATGTATCTGAATCAGCTCAGCGTCTTAGTACTCAAGGAGTGTAATGTTTTAGAAACGGTAGATAACTCATTGCAATAAAATTAAATTGTGGCAGCTATAAAAATTTCAATGCGTACTACTAAAAGCTCGCCTCACTTATTCTACAATAATGTAAAAAAAAACTGTTGGTTTTATTCCGTTCTATGTGCGCGAACGGCTTAGAATTTTTAAATACGTAACATGCTTTTATAAAAAAATAATTAAAATAGATTTTTTTAACAGTCGCAGTACTAAGAGAGATCGCAGTATTTGCGTATGTCAATGAGATTAAAAACGTGGGTCAGATATAAGCAATTTTACGTAGTGATGTGAATGTATAGCTTATTTAATGCTAACGATTTTTATGCACCCGCATAAACCGTCATCGCTCTTAGTACTGCGGCTGTTGAAAAGAAATCCTTTTTAGTATTTTTTTATAAAAACGTGTTTTCATTATTTATTCAAATATAATATTAAAAAGTAGATAATAACTTTTTAATGTTCGTCACATTAAATCTTTTAGGTAATCGATGACATGTTTCTTTTCCGAACGCCATTAACCTCAAAACTCAAACGTCAATTCTATAAGAATGCAATTAACTGATTTTGTTAAATTAATTAATGTTTATTGTATTTTCATCCGGAATACGTCTCTTTATCAAATTTCTGAGGGATTGTTGCTCAGAAAATGGGTGAAACGTTGATTACAAAATTTTGTGGCTAAGCACATATATATTGTGAATTTAAAATTTTAGAACGTAATTCTATGATATTTAAAACAAATTTCAATAGATGAATCACTTGATAAAACAGGTATATACAGAAAAAATCCATCTATCGAAAAGATACTTAGTTACTACCAAGACTCGAAGGATATTTTTTAACAGCATTATTTAACAGCGTTCACATTTCCAAGTTTACCATTTAATTTTACATATATTTTAAAGTTAATTTAAGGGTAAATCTGATATGTAAGTGAGTAAGTGAGACATCTATTTTAAAATTTCCATTCTCCCGGCAAGATAACGTTCCGAGTTCAAATCTGAGATTTTTGTCTGTAGGTGGATTTATTTTGTGTATCCTTTTAAAGAATTCAACTAATTCGTTTTAACTATTTATTTTTCGATTGTTCTAGGACCCGTTTAAAAAAAAATTCATTTTTGTATTTTAAAAGTATTTGTATCGTAGAATGTATTTGCGCGTGTTTTGTGGAGCAGAAGCTCCGCCTCGCATCAGCGGCCCAACTTAGCTGGCCACACACGCGAGGAATTCACGAGGAATTTATTCGGCCAGCTTCGTTGAATAGATCAAACACTTTTTAATTGACTTGTTTTGATTTGTTTAAACATTTAGGAAAAACTTGCACTGAAATGAAATTAAAACAAAAAAATTTTTTTTTTTCAAATAAAAATATCCTTATCTGTCTACATAGATGCTATATCGTATATAATTTTTTAAATACTTTTTTGTTCTTAAATATTGCCACTAAACTAGAGCTTTCCCTTTGTTTTTGTCATAAACGTACGCAATGTATTTTTTTGATATATATTTAAAAATTGTGTAATATTTTACTTTATTTGAAATAATCCGTCAAAAATAATGGGAAATACTTTGATCATATTTTTTTATAAGCTTCGTTATTTCAAATATCAACAAATATACCTACTATGGAACTTATTTCTTTTGTTTGCTGCGATATCCGCACACTTTTACGTCATAGAATCGACAGTAGATCATATTTATTTTATTATGTCGTGCAACATGAACAGCTATCAATAATGTTATTTTATGTTTTTATGTGATACGGACCACAGACTACCAAAATGTATAGACATGAACTAACGGAAATTACGATGAGCTTTTAAATTTTGAAACAATTATATATATTTGTAACAATAATAAGTTAAACTATATACTCTTAAATAGTATAATTTCGTTGTCAACAAGTAGCACTTTATTATAAAAATACGTTTTTATTTGAAGAGACTTGGTTTGAAACGAAATTTGAAAAAAAAACCACGCCTTTTGTAAAAAATAAGTTTTCTTTACTAAGGAATTTAATTTTGCAAGAATAAATACTTTAACTGCATTACAAATGTGTCTTAAATATATGCGAGGGAGACATATGTATCCCCTCGCGTATATTTAAGAAAGGGTAAGTTCATGCCTGTATATGTACTCTGGATACGGACACAAAAAAATTATATGGGAAATAGAACTATCAGTATACAAACTTTACAGAAGAAAAGATTTTTTATCAATTTCTATGAATATGCTATGTATAGTAATTTCAGATTTCAGAATCAGAATCTATTATTATTTTCGTTTATGTACATTGTTTTTGACGAAGTTTTATCCACAATTGGAATTGGGCTTTGTTCGCTATAAGAAAGTAATCTAGAGTCATTTTTCTACTTACTTCTTATTTAGGTACTTATATTTACATTTTACTTACTTCTACATTTTATAAATATATAAATATCACTTTTTATCAACGAATGGATATGTCTAATTACGTGGCGTAATACTTTATTTAAAAATTATTAGTATTGACAATGTAATATGTACCTATTATGTATATCACCATGAATGACCATCTTCTATCGAGTGTTTCCTTGTAAGGTGGTTACTGAAATACGTCTGCTGTATAAATTCTGTATTCTTTTCATATTCCACCATTAGTTTAATTTGATTATTGCCAGTAAATTCAATCTATTTTTTAAGATATAACACTAAACATATTTCCGTCTGTACTTTGGCGAGCTAATTTAACGTCCAGCGGATAAAAAACAGTGTTAGGCGAAAAAAATATATTCGTAAATTCGAGATACCTCAAAAACTGTATATATTTTCAATAAAATCTTCATATAGGTATTTTTATTAGATATCTTTATCATTAAATATAATATATAAAAGAAAATACTTACTTTTTAACCCATAAAACATCGCATTTCATCTGCAGTTCTTCGATTTCCTTAAAATAACCTTTTTTATCTACCTTAGCTTACCTTTTTTAACTTTCCATACTTTCATAAAAATACTTATTGTATAATACATATATTTTAATATCATATTTTAGTGTTAAGTTTTAGTTTAGTATTACTCGTGCATTTTTGCAAAAAGTTTCCGTAAATGGTATTAATACCGGTCCCGCACTTAGAAGTTAGTGGAGCGAGCGGGTATTTATAACTTCCCGCATAAGAAAATTCAACAAATTGAATTTTTTTATGCGGGAAGTTGAATTTTTCTATGCGGGCCTACATCCAAACATAACTAATTTTTGAGCAAAATTTATACATAAAGAGAGAAAACAGAATTAAACCAAAGTACTTAACAGGTAGACTAATGAAAATGTTGTAACATCGATGTAATTGTAACCAATACTTCTGACATCATGACCATTGAAGTAAATTACAAATATATCTAACATGATAAATTTTAACAAAAATAAAGAACACGTAAGTGAACAGAAATTTGTACAACATTCTTTGCAAGGTTTTAATCCTTTTATTTGACATGTATTAAATATTATTATTCAATACCCGTGGAAAATCACGGGACATACCTAATAATTGCAGGACTTTGAAGTTGAAAATGTATGAATAGATAACCTTTTCATATTCATATACGCTTAAACATAAAACAAAATAGGTATAATAAAATAAAATAATAATATAAAAATATGAAGACCGTGTAATTTCGACCTTTGCGTGTTTCTTGAGCCCCGCGCTGATATATATAATAATGAAGGAAAACAGCTTCAACGACCGAACAGCATGCACGAGAAGATGTATGAATGTGAATGAATGAGGCTGAAATGGTGTGCCAGAACAGAAGAATGTGGCGTTGCATCCTCTCTGCCTACCCTTGAGAGGAAATGGTTAGCTAGTTAGTTATTAGTCAGATAGAGATTTTTCTAGTGAGACAGGCAAAGTCCAACCTAAATTGTGTTGCATGCGAATAAGTAGATACTAAATAAATAAATAAAGGAGACCTATTCTATCAATAATATTATTATTATATTCAAACTAGGCCAAAGTTCTTGCATTGTGAAAATTGTTCAAACGGGATAATTGTAAAATTCTTATCTAATGGCCTCTGTTGTCAATTACGAATACATTTCAAATTGACCTTATTCATTAGTCCAACGCGTTTGACAAATCATTGCCCTTACGAAAACAATAACAAAATGCAGACTACAGTTTCTACTTAACAATGTCTAACGTTTCAAACTACTTAAATTGTACGACTATCGGGCTTGGTCTCATTGGTTTTACTGTCATAGCAATCATGTCTTGACCGCTTAATTTTTATAATATCCATCACGCCAAAATTGACGAAGTGTGCAATGTTATGTAACAGCTGTAAAGACATGATTGTCATGATAGCAAGCACCAATGAGAATAGATTTATTCAATACAATACTAATAAATATTTACATTTTAAATTAAAAAACTGACTTGAAAGGCTATGTTTTCAATCTGGCAATAAAATTAACTAACATATCTTGGGCGAAAGGAACAATTGAATAAGTTTAAAAAATGAAGGTTTTCAGGAGAGCCGAAACAAAATTTTGGAATTTCGTTTGTTTACGTATCTAATTTTTGCACCAGTAGTTTTGTTTTTTGCACAAGAACGTTGAACCAAGTTGACTAATGTCGTTGTTTCTTGCCAAATATTTCAAATAATTAATCACGTCATTTGTTCTTTTTAAAAAAATTTAAAAAATGAAAAAAAACGCCTTTTATTTTATTTTCTGGCTCCATCTATTTATTTTAAATGTAGATATCTAAACTCTGCATACTCAACTCAAAACTCGATTTTATTGACTCATTCGGTTGGTCCATTCGCCCATAGATATATATGCAAAATCTCGAAAGGTAAGACCTTATGGATTGTATATTTGGTTGGTGCCTGGCCTGCTAATTGAGAATCGCCGTATTCAACCATATTTGGTTGAAGCAAAAGTGGTGTGCCAGGATAGCAGAGTGTGGCGTTCTATCCTGTCTGCATATCCCTGCGGGGAAACGGCGTGATGGTTAGTTAGTAAGATATTGTTGGCGATATTATTAGAGTTTTCTAATCGTTTATATCAAGTTTCTCCGCCGGTCTTCATTTCTCGTGGAAAAATCTTGGAAGTGAAAATTAACACACTTTCTGTCAACCATCGTGCTGTAATTTTGTACATCGACTTGATGTCGATGATACATTCTTACATACATTTGGGGTCACACACACACACGCACACAAAAAATGCAGATTCAAAGTCAAAGTCAAAGGGCAGGTACCTACATTCTGGTACTATTTTAAAATTATTTAAGCCGTATGCAGAATTTATCTCTTTATTTAAATTTTTTACAAAACAAAAGCTGGTTGATATTCTATAAAATGATTTTGTTTTTTGTGAATTGAAAAAAGTTCAAAAATTATAGAAGTGCGACTTTAAGATGCATGTCCACTACATATTATTTATCAGTTAGACCTAAAAGGATATTGATATAAAAAATGGCATGACAATCGTGACGAGTTTTAGTATGTTTAAGTTTTGAGTTCATCCAGCGTAATCAAATTGGAAGCAAGCTGAAATAAAAAAACTCGCATGTTTCTATGTTAATTTGTTAAAAATAACAATAAATTCGTTAAAAGCATTTTAAAATTAACGAGGCGTTAATTTTGACAATAATTTCATCCGTTAATAAAAGGTTTTAATAATTTAATCCAGTGATTTATTGAAAATAAAAGGTGTCTCACGACCTTAAAAAGAATGTTATCGTTTTTAAACAACGTAACGAATCTGAACAGTGTGTTCTGTCGCGTATAAATGACGAGATTTAATTCTTTGTCGATCATTAAAAGCGGCTGATTGCAAATTTAAATTCACGGGATATCCGAGTCTACCACGAATTTAGAGCACGACTTCAAAAATTGGAAAGATTCGAAAGTACCAACCGCAATGCTACGATCCAACTCGTCAAATTATCTTACGAGATCGGCGACAGTCACACTCTACTCTTTATTTCACAACATTGTTAGGGAGCCGTCCAGAAATATTCTAGAATATTCTATTTCACAAGCGATATTCGAAGGTTTCGAACTATTTCCTTCATCTCGGTATGCTGCATCAAAATAACAGCTGACCTAAATCTAAATTAGATGCCGTCTTTTTGATGACGTTGTGTCGCCCGTTTCAAAACCTCCTCGCTTGTGGGAAAGGTAAGCAAAAGAACATTTCTTTGCTGGAAAAATCCCAATGTTTGATTTAGAACATTTTTGCCTATAAACACATTTTGGATTCGTTAGTTCTCGAGGACACAACTCCGAATTGATTCGGAGTATGCGAGTACGTGCTACGATTATACTTTTATCTAATAATTAAAAATGTTTACTCTCCTGCCACTTTCAAGCCTGTGGCATAAATGTAATGAGATTACTTGTATTATGTTATATAGTAGACAAAAAATATTTCGAAATACATCATATATGTGGGGTATAAAAGCAAAGGCAACAATATCCAAAAAAAATTTTAATGCAGATACTAAGGATAACTAATTTGTAATTAACTGAATTTGAGACTTTATTTTTATTGAATTAAAAATAAGTATTGAAACATAATTTATAAATCTGTTAATTGAAAATTTATAGCTCATATATTTATATTAATTATTAAAATTGTAAGCATTCAAGTAATGTGGTTGATAGACGAATAAGCTAAAATTAGTTAAAGAGAAGTTTCATTAAATCCTATTATTCTTCCTACAATAATTCCAGAAATAACAAATAAATAAGAGATTTTTGAAATAGGCTATAAGTATATTTTAAATTAGCAATTCTCGGTAACTGAATTCAAAACAATGTTTAATTTTTTGGATAGTGCTGCCTTTGCTTTTATACCCCACATAATATCAATATTTAACTTACTTCTAAACGTTTTTATATCATTTTACATGTTATATATAACTTCTTAACAGTAATCCCCAATCTAGTAAAAAAAAATGGACACAATATAATATGATACCAATAAGCAAAGATCAGTTGAAAACTACGCAATATAATCAATTATACCTACTAGTGAACACAGTCACTTCAACATATAAAAAAATATATTTTTTAAGATTTTATATAAATTTTACTATATATTTTATTATGTATCAGCTAATGTAATTAAAAAAAACTTCCAACCTTAAAATTTTGCGAAACTTCTAGAAACATATATATATCCCTCTCCTCCTCCCCCTTAAACCTTAAGGGCCTGTTGTTTGATCAGAAGTAAGAGTAATAATTAAGAAAAAAGCGTAGATTTTTGCATTCTCCACCAATTAAAACACCCGTTTTCGTAAAAATCTATGCTTTTTGCTTAACTCTTACTCTAACTTCTGATCAAACAACAGGCCCTAAAAGTAACTTCCTCCTGCAGTCTTGTCCCCCGAAAAATCATCCCCATCTTCCTCTGATAAGACTATGTTATCCTTCGTGAAAAGATATCTCTATTTGGTCCTTTACCCTCCTACCCTTGGAACCTTTCATCTCGCTTAGAAAATCGTGTATGTTTGTATATATTACTCATTTATTCGTATATAGGACAAGGCTAAATAATCATTGGAAGTAATATCAGCATCACTATTGGATCTAAAACCCCGGGTCGATATTGGATCTAAAATTTCTCCATTGATCACTATTCGAAGCCACCCTATATAGATATCTACTTTGTACCACTTAAGAATTACAATAACATTTGTTTCTACCATCTTATATAACCTTTTGGTTTCCAAAATATAGAAGTCAGAAGTACTCTGAGGCTCGTATGTTATTGCTACCACGAACCACCTCCAGAGTCTCCCTGAGAACTGACGCCACGCGCTGTTCACGGGCCTAAGAAATTGATGAAGCAAATATCTGGGCGGACCAGCTGTCCATCATCAGCACCGAGATTGTTATCGTCAAGAACAAGAACTTGAGCCACTTTCTATCCAATTCCTATCAGATCTAATCGAATCAGAAAATATTTGCCGTTGAATAAATATACTATCCTGTTTATATCCGACATTGATTTTTTATTTGAAAGCTTTTTCAATTAAAGAAGCGTGTCAAAATCGTAATACGGTAGCATGTAATATTGATCGTCGTCCGGATGTAGATCATTTATCATTTGCGGGGGCGTGCGGTGAGTGCATTGAAATATGACTTTTGTTTAAATTTTGAAAATATATCGAAATAAAAGACACATCTCGTTGTATTACTCTTCTATTCTACTAATCGACTGTTCAGACTTTAATGTTTCATAATGTAATGTCAGACAAATATTACACTTCAATTTTTTTCCAAAATATATGTTTATGTAAAAGTCATGCTCCAATGTAGGTACTCACTGCACGCGGCTGATCAATTGCCATCATTTTAAAACAAAAAATACTAAAACATTTTAAACATTTTTTTTAAGTATCTGGATTCATAAAATTGTAATTTTTATAAAAAGTCGTCGTTTATAAAATATCGTCAATAAATAAATCAATAAGTATTCTTTAGCTGATTTTGTTGAATGGCCTGAAGGTATGAGGTAATTTTATATTTGGATTGGATTATTGATATTTGGATTGGATTATTGATATTTGGATTGGATTATTGATATTTGGATTGGATTATTGATATTTGGATTGGATTATTGATATTTGGATTGGATTATTGATGTTTTTAAGCCATCCTAAGGAAAAGACGTGCGCCATAGAAGACGTGCATAGGAATGTTTTTGTCAGAAATGAATAGAAAATTTCATACTAAATATAATCTAATATTAAATAACGGCTCTGTTAAAAGCTTCAACAACTGAAGTCCATGAATGAGAAGATGTGTGAAAGTGTACAAGGCAAGAGTTATAATTGGGGATACAGGAGCGTGGCGTTCTACCCTCTCTGTCTACCGATGTGGGGAAACGATGAGGTAGAAAATAAATTTGTTATGTACAACATTGCCATATTGCAGTGTTAAAATTTTCAATTTTCTGAGTCGTGTGTTCGATTTGTTTTCTTTTTGCATTTTTGCGCCTTCCAAATACAAAACATCAAATATTCACCCAATTCGCGTAACCTTACAGACGACTAACTTACATTTCTTGGTACATTAACTGGTGCCGCATCCGGTTCCAATGAGTTTAATTTGTTAAAAAAAATACTATGAGCTTGTAAATTTTAAAACAATTATAAAACGTCAAATTAAATACCTTTAACTGAAAGAGTATCTTAGTGAAAAATTCGCGCTTTATTGCAAGATGATGTTTTTAGTGAAGAGATTCGGTTTGGTACGAAATTTTAAAAGAACAACGTCTATCGTAAAAAGCGCCTTTTGTTTAACAGGGGATTTAATTATGCAAGAATATTTTTTTCTTTGATTTAAATATGACTTGAACATTCTTCCGCTGCGATCCAACCTTCTTTGCTAAATAACGGGTTTAGGTTTGTTTGTTTGTTTGTTTGTTTATTCTATTGTTTATTTTAATTTTGTTAATATAAATTACTAATAACTGCCACACTAGGTAAAACCTGTTCTGTGGTAGTTATACTCATTTGATAGTTATGTAATAGTAACAAATAAATGTGGAGACTGTAATTGGCCATCTATATTATATCAATGTTTTCTACGCTTCTTTGTTGTGCTGTTGGTCTTACATGATCATTAAATAAATAAATAACAATTAAAGTAAAGAAGTATAAACGTAAAAAAGATAGCAGAATTTAGGTATTCTCTGTATTTTTTTTACTTTGGGAATATATACACATTCCCAAAGATATTTTACATTTCAGTATAATATAATCAGTTACCTTTCAAAATCCCCTACGCGTTTTCCACAAAAGGACATTCGGATATTATGTATACTTATATACATATACACATATAACCACCTGTATGAATAAACAGTTATGAATTTTAAACTGTCCTTCCTATAAATACAACAAACTAACTAACTAACCTACCATCACGCCGTTTTCCCGTGGGGGTAGGCAGAGAGGATAGAGCGCCACACTCTTCTGTCCTGACATACAACTCTCGCCTCATCCACATTCATACATCTTCGCATGCAAGCTCGACGGTTGTTCAGAATGTTCAGGCTTCTAACAGGACCATCTTCCAGTATCTGGTTAATCTGGTCGTGCCACGTCTTCCGTGGTCGCCCTCTCTTTCTGGTGCCGTCAACACTTGCATTATATACGTTTCTTACCATTCTTTCCTCATTCATTCGCTCAACATGCACCTGAGCGACCCTTTTTTTCTTCTATGTATTATGCTACGATCAGCTTTACATTCATTCAAACATGGATTTGCCACACATACGTCTAAGGGATCTCATCTCCACTGCATTCAATCTACTTTCGTTCCTCTTCTACCAGCTCCAGGTTTCGCTTCCATAAATCAGTGTTGGTACCAGAATTCCATTATGTACTTTTTATTTATTTGATTGATAAAATTATACATATATTATAACATGACGTAATACTAAACAATTCGTTAATACAACAAAAATACGATCCGATACGGAAAATAGTAAAGTTAAACGTTTCCACGCGAAGCCATCCTGGCCTACGCGATTGAAATAAATCTTCCATTGTTCCGCACGCGCGTGGGTCTCGGGAACTGAGTTCACGGTATTCAAAGACTCTACACTTGGCTGGATTACGAGTGAGCTTGGCCAACTTGCCGAGCTGTTCTTCCAACTCGTGAAGAGTCTACAGGTACAGATACACATGCTTCTTTACTGGCATGCTAATGAGCATGCCATTAATAAGCATGCCCTAACAACTGTACACATTTGCTCATTACTGGCATGCTTATTAGTGGCATGCTCATAAATAAGCATGTCCAAAGCTAACAATCAAACACACATGCTTATTAGTGGCATGCTCTTGTCATAGAATAGAGACGCTCTTGTTCAAAATGGAAACTTTGCAAACTGAAATAGAAAATTCAAGTGAACCAATAAATCAAAAAAGTTCCCGAGTTTCCAACCGCACATTTTTGATTTTAGTTTATATAATTTTTATTGTAAGATTTGAATCATTCATGCCTATTAATAAAGTTTCGTAAACATTATTTCTCACTATATTAATTTTACACAACGGTGACCGAGTATTCCACAGACATTCGTGATTCTTATAATAAGTCACGAAAAGTAATGTTTTATCATCTCCCCAACGCGCCATATTTGTTTCATCTGTCGCGGACTGAGAAGATCGCATTGATAATACTAGCCGCGAAGCCCGCGAATGACATAAGCATGCTCATAAATAAGCAAGTCTGGTCACACATGCTCCAAAGATACCCCTTCTCTATGGTGAATGACAGTGGCACGCTTATAAATCAACCGGCGGTTGATTTTTGAGCATGCCACTAGGTGGCATGCTCATTTCTAGCAATGTGCGTACACACATGCCACTAATAAGCATGCCACTGTCAAAGTCGATACTGCGCATGCTCACGTGCCACTAAAGAAGCATGTGTATCAGACGCTTACGAGACACCGATTTCAAAGACCGATAACTTAACATGTAGGTACATGTATAAGCGTGCTCGGCTGGTCTATTGTAGAATCATTAATGAAATCAGGAATTTATTATAAATTTTTGATTTTTTTGTTTACATTTTAAAAGAAAAATTATTTTTTTTGGTTATTCTACTCTTCTTTAAGAAGAGTACACAATACATTGGACGACTGATAGTTTTCACTGTATGTACTGTCGTTTAAGCGTCTTTCTATTAAAGTCATCCTGCCCAACGGATGTACCTGCACAACATGTAAATGGGTATGCGGTTCGAAGATATTACTTCTCAGCCATGTGAAGACACATAACAAACTATGGTCTGCCATGACGTCTCTGCGTCATCTTCGTGATAGGAATCGCCGAAGAAAGAAGAAAATTCATAAACTTAAAAAAGCTCGGATTATCTGAAATATTATCCTTTAAACTTATGTCAGTGTAATGTCAAGATTTCATAATATTGAGCCTAAAACGAACATGAGATTTATAAAACTTATTTATATGTTCAGTAAGTTGAACAGTTTAAAATGTACAATAATATCAAAATATAATATAAAATCATAGTTAAGGCGAATGATAAATGAGCGGGACAGGGTGGAGAAAGGTCTAAGAGGTTGGAATCAGGGTTGAGACAGAAGAACAGCAATAAGACAGATCCTAGTTCCAACTTTTTCCCACTCATTCCTACTACCATAACATTTCTTCAAATTTTATTAAACAGGTCATAATTTATTGCTCATTAAACTTCATTTCTTATCACTATTTAATATACACAAACATTCATTTAATTCTCTTATATAGGTACATACCTAAATATACTTTTAACTGTGCTATTATATATACATTTTGTTACTATCCATGCATATGATTTTTATGTATATTACTCTACTTTCACTATTGCTTTTGTATTTTACAGTATATTCTGTTCTTATTATCCACATTTTATATTTATATACTCAATTAATTAATTAATTAATTTTATATTTATATAGTATTTTGTTGTATATCTTTATTATTTTTTGTTCTAACTATATTGTTCAGCTGCTCATCTCGGCACAGGTTCTCCCTAGTGAGATGAGCGGCTCCATCTCCTGTCATGTAACAAGATGAAGATAAATAAATAAAAAAATAAAAAATAATAAAAAAAAAATTATTATGAATCTTTTTTTTTTATTTTTAAAAAAATAGAGATGCGAACACGGAATACGTGTCACATCAATATTTTTACTATTTTCAAACTAAGCTAAACGCTTGTGCTATGAAAATAGGACTAACTTGCTAGTCTGGGCTGAGATTCGAACCCGCGATCTTTGGATCACGAGGCGAGTGTCCTAACCACAAGACCAACAAGCTACTCTATATTTTATAATTTTATAATAAGCTACTTTATAATTATTATATTTATTATTTCTTCTTGTTGTATAAAATAAACTTTTAAAATTTCTTAAACAAGAAAATCAATTTTAAAAAGACTTGTATGTAGGTTAAAATTTTGACTCGGCGATGATATTGAGTTAATTAAATTGTAAGATTTGGTTAATTTGCTATTCTTTTAGTAATATTTTGCGAAGCTCTGCGTTCAAAACAAACTCTGCAAAAAATGGTGTCGTTTAAACTTATATCCATGTCTGTGAAAGATTGAGAAAATGATTCGAATATCATTGAATTTTAAATGTTTCGAAGATGCGTGAAACTTACACAAATGAAATGATTTTTGTAATTTTGTATAACGCGTTACTCGCGGATGGGAATTTTAGGATAAACTGTCTCAATAAAAGCAATCTAATGGACGGCCCGCGTGTTTCTTCTCTAAGTTCTGTCGGTATTTACGCACATAAATATTTCGGCTAATATTCGGTTCGTTACGTTCCTATTGACGAGATCGGAACGTTAAAGAGCCACAGAGAGATGAAGGGGATTAATCAACATTTCATTTCTGCCGAGACGTTGCCAGAAGCCAGAACACACAATGTTTCCCGACAATATTCAATTTTACAAATTGGGATGCCAAATCATTTATATAATATCGCCTACACGACGATTATCCATTTCGCACGTCGGCGTCGAGACGTTTCAATAAAGTAATCAAATACACATTTGTAACTTTTATTGTTCTACAGTTTGCTTGAAATATTCGGACCCGCTCGGCAAAACAGAAATTCCTTGTCGTAAAAAAAATTGATAATTTTTTTGTGTAGCTCTATGAATCGGCTTGTGGTAGACGTTTTAAATTTAGAAATAATCGATGTTAGAAATTGCTCCGACTCGATAATTCGGTTCAGTTCAGTGACGGTTTTTCACTCGCCTTTTTTAGTTACGTTTTAATTGTTTACAATATTTCTTTCAGGAAATTACATACATATACCTATTAATATTAGCGAACCTATCATCCACCACTATACAGGGTGTCGCATATCTAGTAGCAAAAACTTTACAGGTGGATTCCCGCCTCGATAATGAGTCGAAAATGTTCAAGCAACCACGGACCTATAGTTATGGAGATATGCAATATCAAAGTTTGAATTTTTAAAAAATTTTCTGACTTATTTTTGGCAAAAAGTTAAACTATCATTACAGTAACTTATATGAAAAATTCTTTCGCTTCAATACAACTCAAATAAAATAATAAAAAGTTGTAAAACATTTATATTTTAAATTTTGTTTTTTAAAAATTGTTTTTATCATTTTATTCGACTTTTATGAAAGCGAATGAAAAATAAGTCAGAAATATTGAATAAATAATGCAAAATTTGATTTTGCACATCTCCAAAACTATTGATATTAGATCATTTTCGATTCATTATCAAGGCAGGAATCTCCCTTTAAGTTTTGCTACTAGCTAGAGGACATCTGTATAGATTAAATGTTTTGATGTAATTAGCAGGCTATCATGAGCCCAACTCAAAAATCAATCTTTATTCAGTTTATAGAGTAATTAAAAATATAAACAAAATATTTTTTATGATATATTTTATATTAATAAACAAAAACTCAATACATATGATTAACAGTATGTATTTGAGTATTTGAGGATGACCCTGTTAAAAGCCGCAACAACCGTAGATCTTGCATGAGAAGATGTATGAAGTGGCCGAAGCAAAAATGGTGTGCCAGGATAGAAGAGTGTGGCGTTCAAACCTCTCTGCCTACCCCTGCGGGGAAGCGGCGTGATGGATAGTTGGTTAGTTAACATATTTCCTTTTTCATTCGTGATAAACTTATTCCCGTTAAACATTGGAATATTCTGGCCAATTTGTGGCCAAAAAGTGCAACGTTCGTCAGAATTATGAAACTCGCCGGGTATAGCGGCCTCTTAAGGGAATTTCTCTTTCCATTTAAGAAAGACAATCGAATTAGTGTGTATAAGCCGTGCGTACTACGCACATTGTTTCGTTGTGTTGGTGTTTACGGGGATAAATACCTACACAACGAAACAATATGCATCGTATGCACGGCTTAAGGTACAGATTCACATGCCACTTAGTGGCATGCTCATAAATCAACCGGCGGTTGTATGGCTAGTGGCATGCTCGTTACTAGCAATGTGCGTACACACATCCCACTAATAAGCAAGGCCTGGAGAAGGTCGATACAGCGCATGCTCACGTGCCACTAAATAAGCATGTGTATCTGTAGCTTTACGCCTTAGAGTATATACAGCTTACCCATACTAATTCGATTGTCTTTCTAAAATGGAAAGATGCCTACACCATCTTGAGGCATCAAAAATATGCACAAATTAAAAAAAAAATTAACATGACCATTGTTCATATAAAATTCGTTTATCGTCATTGTTTACGGCATTCATTGGTTATTATTTATTTAACAAATTATTTTGAGGATTTCAAAATGACGGAGCTGTTTGCTGTAGCGCAAAGGTCCCCCGTGACAACACCGGCCGGTGTGAAGATAATCATGTCCCCGTGGTTCGAGAAAGAAAAATTTAATTATTTTCTTGTTAAAAATATCTAAAAAAATCTTTATCGCACACGTATAAGTCAGATGTGTAAAAATTTAAACGAAATTGGCCTAATAATTTATGAGATATCACCTCCACCAGTCTGAAGAAGGGAGTTTCAAGATAAACGCAAATGTAATTCCTTTAAAAATTCACCTACCGCAATAGCTTCAAATCGCTTTAACAATTTTATGAATTTTGAGTGAGTGGCTCGTATTATTTTTAGAACTTTAAGCTGTACAATAAAGACAATAAAAAAACCGTTTTTGAAAACGTCGAGGTGGTGTAACCTCTTAAATGAAAAACGAAATATATAAGAATAGAGCGTGATACGCGTTATATTTCTAATAAAATTATTGTCATAGTATTCGGGATTTTAAAATATTATTTTAAAATAAATTTTTAGTTTCTGTTTTATCCCAAAATATATATTTACGTACAGCATATTTCCACGTACTGACTGCAAGCGCCTGAAATGCAGCACGATTCTAATTCGGATAAACGCTCTTACACTATACGATACGTTTGTCAGTCGGCATATTTGCGATACGGTGAATAAGAAATGAGAGCTATAGCGATGGAAATCGCCGACGATCGCGCGCCGCGGCCGCCCCGCCCGTCTCCAGCTCCCGTGCAGCGGAGCTTTTGCCGCCGACGCCAAAGTGCTCGGCAGGATCCGAAATAGACTCCTGGGCGGCAGTGGGGGCAGCGGGCCGTGTGTACGGGCCCTGCATTCTGGAGCGGTTCCTGCCGCCTCCTCGCAGGCTCATTCGCACGCAGATCGCGCCGAGACCAACTCCCCGGTTCCTTCCGATTCGACACCTGCCGACCGCGCACGCACCATGGCCGACGTCGACGTACAAGTCCAGTTCACCTCGACCAAGACCAGGAAGGTCAAGAAGACCACCAAGAGGCGCGAGTCCAAGGATGGCGGCGAGGTGACCGTCACGGAGATCGAGCAGACCAACAACACGACCGGCAACGACGGGTATGTGCTGGCTGGCCCGGGGGCGGTTTCTCAGTGAAGTGACGATGCCCGTGTGATTGTGTCAGTGATTGCAGTGCTTATCATGTCTCTCTTCGAGCGCAAATTCTCCGGTACCGTCCTCCCGAGCGCGGAGGTTTCCGATTGCGGATTCAAAAAGGCCTCTCCCGAGACTCCGCGTCGGATAATCCCGACCTACGCTAATATTTACAAAATTTCTCTTAAAGCTTTCAAAAATAACTAATCAACCACCTCCTACTTTTATATCTGACGGGTTAAAAGTATAAACTATTAATTAGCCCTAGATGATTAATCCACACGACATACATTACTTATCACACGAAAACTTCAAAAACGCAGTCTCGTAGCTAGTTGTTGCATTCAAATATATATTCGTCAAAATTACGTTAAATTAATTAATATTTATATCCTTCTTCCCGAGACAGGATATTTGTTTATCGATCTTTCCGCGAGAATATCGCTTACCGCCGGAAGAACGTGTTGCTTGAAGAAGTTTATTTTCGGACTGACGCGTTTTGCATACCACATTTGCAGCTTTGCTAAACATAGATCGCGAAGGTTCCGCGTGAAAATTTCACCTTTGGATTTACGCTGGCATCAGCTTTCCGTTTGACACCTGACATGCGCGAACTTCATCCGGAGGGGAAATATCAAACTGGTTCGACGTAAGCCATTCGCTTAACGGTCGATTTGTTCGCTTAATGGGGTGTCCGAGCAGCCTGCCCCACGAAAATGCAACCGAAACGTGGTCAGTATTGGTTGGCTGGCCCTCCCCGAAAATTGATTCTCGAAAGTTTTGTTATTGGTTGCGTGCGCAAAACTTCGAGATAATGCTTTTTTATGAATCGACGGGTATATTTATACTTTCACGCTGTGCGTATGTCGTGGGAGGAGAACAGTTTTGTTTGAAAGCTCTTTAGAAAATACCTTTTCATTTTCTTTGATTACATAAACAAAATACGAGAATTGTGCGCCATTTGGAACACGCCAAGTTTTACTGATTTATCATTTTTACCCCCGGCCACAGCACATACCCATTATAATGAAAGGTACATATATTATACATTCATATTTTTGACAATGTTTTTAACCAATCTTAACACATTTTATGTCTAACGATTAGCAAATAATAATGTAATATAAACAGGTTCAATTATAACTATTAACAAATTCTCAATGTTTCCACGATATTAGATGTTTTTGAATTACTCAATTACAAAAAAAAACGCCAAAAAATGTTTTGTTAAGTATCGAAAATTTATGTGAATATCTATTTTTGTAATTATTTAAATAGAAAAAAATAACATTACTCCGATATGCAGGGCTGAATCTCCGAGTACGTTATTTATTATTTTTCTTCTTGACAACAATTTGAAAATTCTTTGACTCTTTAATTCCACGGCATTAAAAAACTCGCGGAGGGTTTTAGTACAAATTAATTTTAAAATCTATTTGTAAAGTATTCTACATTTTTTTCAATAACTTTGTGGTAATAGCATTATTTATTTTAATAAATAGAAACACTTTGTGTAAAACCACTATTTACTGAATTATCAAAATGTTTCGGGGACAATAGGCCCTGCACCAGGCTTCAACGTATATTAAAAACTAAAATTTGAGTTACAGACATTAACAAAAATAGAAAATTAATATATGGGAGTTGATTTAGACTAATTAAGGACTAATATGAAAACAAATTTAAAAATTATTTGCAAAAAGGATTTGATTACTTGTAATATTTAATTGGCTATTAACACTTTTTCCAATTGAGCATTGACCCCAAAATATCTTAAATAAATAGTGGTTTTATACACTTTTTTTTGTTTTATTAGTATGTTAGATTTGTTCTCAAATATAATAACTCCGGAATAAACTCACATCCTGATTGTAAAAATGGTATATTTTAATCTGTACCTATTTCGTTTTATATTTAACGCAATAATTGTATAAAACCTGTCATTTTTTTGTAAACGATGGTAAAAAAACATTACAAAACCATTATACTAGACACAGAATAAATCATACCTAATAAATTAGATAACAACTAATGCTTAATGCATTATCGCTTGTGGCAATTTCGTAACACATCCCATACCCGAGATAAACGTAATGTTGACGTAATCTTATTTATTTGATACTACTCTTAAAATTCAGCTCCGGAGCTTAACGTGGGCCGCGAGCTGCGAGCTGG
Organism: Agrypnia vestita; assembly: GCA_016648135.1. Lineage (NCBI taxonomy): Eukaryota > Metazoa > Arthropoda > Insecta > Trichoptera > Phryganeidae > Agrypnia > Agrypnia vestita. Next base: position 23,049 of record JADDOH010016918.1, on the reverse strand, counting down.
CCGCGGAGTTCGCCTATTTCAACGGTGATCGCGGTAGGAACAGCGCGCTGCAGCGGCGAGACCGACTATTGCCAAATATCTCTAAATAGCGAACACACTTTCCACACGTCGCGAAATACAAAGTTCTCGTTTGCGGCTTCAAAGTCTAGAATAAGCTATTTTAAGTGACCATCTTGTGAGAGAAATTAGCAAATATTTTCAGTATTTCACTGATATAAGGGAAATACTTAATTACTTCACCATGAATGCCGGTCGTCGTGCTGCTAACAGCTAGCGGGGCTTCTGAAATACAAGAATCCACTTACCCTATTAGGGTCAGGGTCTGGACTCTGGATCGGTGTTCATCTCGTATGCCATTATCTAGCACTCGTCATCCTGCAGCGTAATGTCCCAACTCTGAAGGCAGTTTGGAGGGTTTTTTGTTAAACTTAAAACGCTAATGATATTTATAATGATATTTATAATAATAAGTTATTTAGTAAATGTGTCAAATCAATTAGAACTGATTCACTTGTAGTAGAAGATTAGACAGTCTAGCCACATGTAGAGTACCTTACTCAAAGTATCGTAGATTCCGAGGAATTGGAAAATACGACGAAATTATGAGATCGGTCCAGACAAACCAAACATTTAATTAATGTTACGGAATAAATTATTCGTCAAATTCAAAAACTCGCGAAATACACAACACATAACGTCACAGAGGGTTGCCCTATACTCGGAGATAGGCAGAGAGGATGACAGATGGCGGTAAAAAAATAGAGAACAGCGTCGAAAATTCCGGAAGCCTTAAGAATAGCGAACATATCGAGGAAAGGTGTGCAAAATGCAATCTAAATCGAAGAAATGTTATCAACCCAAATGAATTATTTTTATAAATAGATATGTATCAATGTTCATTTTTAGGACGGCCATTTCCCTTTTTGTCTGAAATTTATTTTTAAACCCCTGACCTAAATGAGTCCTTTTTATAGCCCTAGCCCGAACCTTGAATTCACCGGCTGCGGGAGCCTGAGGCCCAAGGCCTGGGGCCTGGGGCCTGACGCCGCGCGATGAGCTTCACACACTTTCACTACACTAAACATCATTGACTTGTAGTTGAATAGCGAAAGTTGAGTTTTGGAATTAGCGTTTTTCGACTTTACCGATTCGGTTGTGAAAGTTGGACATCCGTACCTGTCTATATATCTTTGTACGTATAAAAAATCTTGTAATCTCGAGATGCTGAACCGATTCGTGCTGCCTCGTTCATGCGTGCTTGCGAGCTTATGTACTCCGACCGGGAACGACATTCTCTCGCGTGCCCCCGTACTAAGCCAGCCATTAGAGCTTTACTAATCAAAATTAAGTTAGTAAATCGACTTAATCAATGTCTAGCTCTGAAGGCTTCGCACAATCAGCTGCCCGACTTTGATTAGTAGAGTAGGTATCTACCTGTCAAAACGAGTTAGTACCTTCGCTGAGATGCAAAACACCGTAGATACAAATCTACTCATACAATACACACAAAATCTTGTAAGCTTTTGCAAAACTTGTACATTGTTTTGCAACTTCTTTTGGCAACTCCGAGTTTAAATGTAATTTTTTTCCAATTATTATTTAATATTAATTTAAAATACATTTTATTAATAATTTTGAAAATGTAGCACACATAATATTCGACAATGGCCTTCCATAAAAACCAGCTTTGCTTGCGTACTATGCAGTGAGAGCCTTAGAAATGTTTTAAATAGATCCAAATTGTATATAAAACATTAAAATTTGTAATTATACCATGGCATTTTTTTCTTCCTTTAATCCAATTGCACGACTGGTTTCAGTTTCCAACAATATTTTATTTAAAAAAGTTATCGAACTTCATACACAAATACCAGGCACTCTTTTCAGAATGTCTCTTCGTGAAGCAATCTTTGATACATAATATAATGGACAATAAAACCAAATTTATTAATCAATTAGAAAGACATACAGAAAAATCAAATCAACGAAAAAATATTTGGCTGCTACCGGGAACTCGAACCCGGATCTCCTTCTATCCGGGAAGGTGCGTTACCATTATGCCACATGAGCCTCGTACCTTTCCGTATAATGGACAGTGTTTGTTTTATTCACCGAGTTGAGGATACTAACTATTAAGAGATACTTTCAAAATAAAGTCGGACTCGGAAGTGTCCAGAGTCTAGAGGAAACCAGAACGCTGCTCCAATCCGTAGTATTTTCGCAAAAAAAACTCCGGTTCGTGATATCCTTTCAATTTCAGTTACACTCTTTTTATTATTGTTATTATTTAATTTTTAACGCGAATCACTAACCACGAGACTCAATTACCGTAGCGTAACGCTCTCAGACTTGCGAATCACAAAATGTATTACGATCTCGCCATGAATCGAACCTAGAATTTCCGGTATGAGATACCAGTGCCATGTCCATTAAACTACGGGGGCCGTCCCCCGTTGTAACATGTTAACCATTTTTAATTAATAAAAAAATCTACAGGTCAATCAATAAGTTAATTTATTCGAGAAATAACAAGAAAGGCAATAAATACTGCATATTTCTAAATAGTCTTGATGAACCAAGTTGGTATTTTGATATTTTCGGTATTGAAATAAAACGGATGTTTTATACGAACCGTATGGATATGTCGATATTACAGTTTTGCTGGATATGTCGATATTACAGTTTTGCTGGATTTACAGGATTTTCAGCGCCTTCAGGAGAGTGCCTTCTCGCCGCGGGGTCAAGGACGTAAAGATTCCTTGCGCGGCCGCAGATTGTAAGCACCAAGTGGAGGTGCGTTACTTCTTTCTAAGCTCGGGGTCTTTAATGCAATATGAACTGTCGATATTGCATTCATATTGCATCAACAGCAGCAGAAGGAAGCGATACTCCTCCACTTAGTGCATACAATGTATGGCCGCTAAGAAATAATCAGAATGTCCTTGACCTGCGAGAGGGCACTCGAAGACGCTGTGATATGACTCCAGAGAAACGTCGAAAATCGAATCTCTACAAATCCATATGATTCGTATAAAATATTCGCTTTATATCAATACCTTAATATGTCTAAAGACTGCGATACAAACCTTGAGTTTGCTTTGCTTTACGAAGCTTTGCAGTATTGTAATTGAAGCGCATGTTGTTAGTTGTTGCGGAACATGAACTCACTGTGTGTGTGTGTGCAGTTAATTTTCAGCGGAGAATACACCAAGGCGATGAACAAGGACTGGCACTCCGGGCACTTCTGCTGCTGGCAGTGCGACGAGTCGCTGACGGGCCAGCGCTACGTGCTGCGCGACGACCACCCCTACTGCATCAAGTGCTACGAGAGCGTCTTCGCCAACGGCTGCGAAGAGTGCAACAAGATCATCGGGATCGACTCCAAGGTAAGCGTGCCACATACGTGTATGGACTAGGATATGTCGCAAAATGGCTTTCTGAGATGCAATCAATGAGTGTAGTAAACCATTATATTTTTCTTTTGTGCACCACAATTTATATTTTTTAATGTCGTTTCGTTAGAGTTTCCCGTATGTTAGAGTAGATACAAATATTTATTAATGAATGTTAGACAAACAGAAAGCATTAAATTTCAACCATTTAATCCGTTTTAGTAGCTGCTGGGGACTTTTGTACTCACTCAACTCACCAATAAACATCAATGATCATTGAACTGTCAAATTCAATGATCATTTGACGGAGAATAATTATAAATAGATACACGGTGTGTACAAAGGGATTGCGAAAGCCAAGAGTCGGGTCATGATAGTTCAACAAACGCGTAAAGCATGGGTTAAAATCGAAATTGCTCATTATTTTCATACGGTCATATCTTTCACACGACTGGGCCCAGATCAGCTTAGGGCTAAGGGGTCCGTAGCCCAGGGCCCTCCAATTGAAAGGAGCCTTAGACTAACGTCAATAAAGTATTGTATTTTAAAACGATTTGTATTTTTGGGCACCCAAATATGTGTTAACCCAGGGCCTTTTCAAACGTAGATCCGGTTCTGAATACTGCTAAAACCACATGAACACTGCCAAATCATTGCCACACAACAAAAAAAGAAATCGTAACAATTTGTATGAACTAAATTTCTGCATATGGAGTCCTCTAATTTTTAGCACCCAAACATTACTTATATCTAACCGCAATAATAGGTTTCGATTTAAATTGTTTTATTTCAAGTAATTGAATGTATCGGCGTTAACCTTGTGGAAATCCATTATGAACAAATAATGAAATAAAACAATCAACTTTGTTTTTTTCTTAGTCTTAATTCACCTGATGAAGGAAACGGACGTTTCCGAAGCATGTAGTGAAACAAGTTCTCAAATATAAGTGGAAAAAAACTAAGTTGATTGTTTTATTTCATTATTTGTTTTATTTCAATTAAAATTATGCTTACAATTATCATCGATCACAGCGTAACAATTTATATAATAATTTATATAAAATTATATAAAAACTACTAGGGAAGTTTGAAAAGTTCGCGATCTGATGTATTATTATTATGTTTTATATATTATCTCTAATATATCAAAAGTTTTAATGAGATGAAGATCTATTTGCTCTAAAATAAATTTCCTTCATCACAGCATGATACTCAATTTTAACAATTATCAAACCGCACTAAAATGACTTTATTTCAATATTTTACTTGGCAGACAAATATGCCAATACAAAGCAGCATTTTTTGTTATATTACCAATACTTATAATCAGGTTGTAATTACTTCAAATGACCCAAGTATGGAGTGTTATTTTAGAGGTACAAAACATTAAAATGAAATCAAACATTTAAACAGTGGTGGTATTGGCCAAAACATCCTATATTATGACAATACTTAGCCAGTTTTCAATGCCCGCTTATCGAAAATGATATACAGTAATTTAGCAGGTATTTATTAGTCAGTAATGCACGTTTTACACGACTAGTGAAACCGTGTAGGTCTGTAGGATTATTGCAGTATTGTTAATAACAATCAAGTGAAACAATAAATCTGCTGTCAAAAATTAGCTGTCCCAACATTGCCCGCGGGGGCGACCGCAAGTGCCCGCTGTTCGTCTAACATTACTTGGCACGAGCTATTTACACTTGTCATAACATATTTTGACTTCACATAAATAAATGTGATGATCGGTTTCGGTTCGAACATTCTAAATAAATTATGCAAACCCACGGGACATTAAATATGGCATAATAAAATATGTGCTTTACATACATTAATTTTAAAACCAACTGACGATAGGCATAACTATGTGGGAGCACACAAGTATGCGTGTTAACTAGAAGTTCTAGGATTCGATTCCCTGGGATCCCTGGGAGTACGCGGATTAAATTTTGCTTTTGAAACTCGTTCAAAACTTCAGAGACCAACGCTAAAGGATAATGCTTTGTTGAGTTATTTATTTACATAATATTGTCTGTGTTTTTCATGGAAAGTAGACGAATTCTTTACCGTTTCAAGTATGAAGAGCAAAATATTTTCTAAGTAGAATAAGTACACTTATATTGCTTTCTGATATGTCAAATCAATTTGTTTTGTTATCCGATGAGTTGTCTTAAACAGCTTTAGTTTTGAGAGGAATAACAAGGCCGAGTACAATTTTTTTCATTTATTTTAATATATCTGTGCATATGTGCTTACAGATACATAATCGTACTGCCTAAAAAACATTTATCGCTCACTCTGGCCGAAGTAAAATATTGTTTTTTAGATCAAAAATAAACTCTCATCTATTCAAATTTGACAAAACTAGAACAGTGATGCAATTACTAATTGTCTTATTTTGGAAATGCAAAAAAAAAAAAACATAAATTGTGGGGTACAAAAGCAAAGGCAGCAGTATCCCAAAAAAATAAAAATGTTTTGATCGTCGTACAGAATCCTAGAATTGATGTATCCATCCCTTCAAAAATCATGCTTCTTATAAATTTATAGGCTTATGTTTACAAAAAATTTCGAATTCTGTAGGTATATTATAAATTAGTTATCCTCAATGACTGAATTAAATTATTTTTTGCATATTGTTGCCTTTACTCCACTATTAATGTTGGTATCAGGAATAATAACAAAAAAATGTATTCATTAATGAATGCATGGTGCGTTTTATAAGCGGCTATCAAAATTAGTTCAGCAGTCTATTTTTTTGGGGGACATTATTGAACCGTCGTTATGTGATGTGAAGTCAAGACTCGAAAAACTGCATTGTTGCAACTGTGATATAGATGCATACATGAAAGCAAGCAACAACTCGTAATACGGCCATTTTATTATCACGTTATTCGTTAATCTTACACGAAGCCAGGATGAACTAAACCCAGCACACATTATTTCTTTTTAAAATACAATATTTTATTCAACGAGCTCGTCATGGCTGCTATTAGCGCTTCACGTTGGCACACTGATAATGCCTATTTTAAAACCCACGCTCGTCTCTTCTTCTGGTTTGTGTTGTTATATAAGTGGTGATTCGCGATCTGCGTCTCACGCAATTGTCACAGTACAACTTCACTACACGCGGGTACTTCCTATATGTGTTTTTGCGTTATAACTAGGGTTGCCATACGTCCCGTATATACAGGACTGTCACCGTATTTGCCCATCGCGTCCCGTATTACTACATGTCCCGTATTTCCCGAAATGTTCGTTAAACGGGCGCCGAGCAGCCGGCGGCGGCAAGAAACCATTGAATCTATATTGATTTTTTTATTAAAATTTTAAAATGACATGTGCCCAGTTAAATTAAAAAAGAAAACGAAATCATTACTTAATAAATAAACTAATGTTAAATTAAGTTACACATTTTACTATGATTACTTGGAATAAAAACTTTAATTTTTTTTTCAATTTCTTAAACTCTATATTACCTAATATTAGAAAGATGTTGAAAATTATTAGACTAGAAAGAAATGAAGCGGAGTGAGAGGTGTATGAGGGACATGGGTCCAGTTCCCGCTTATTTAAATTTTTAAATTTTTTTCTTTTAAATTTTTTTCTTGTCTAATAATTTTCAAAAACTTCGATTTTGAAAACGATTTCGGTTTTTTATTTGATTTATTTCATACTTTTGACGCCCACTGCAGTTGAGATCAGAAGAAGTAGCTGTTAACAAAATGCATGCTTTGGTGTAGTTGAAACGCGGCGTTTCGGTGTTAAATCAACACCAATCTAAAAGGTATTGGTTAAATTGCGTTTTGGGCATCAAATGTGTTAAAACGTTCCGTGCTAGTTACTGGAAGTTATGGCAACCCTACTTATAAATTCATTGCGAAACTCATAAATAATTGCCAATATTGATGCCGTATTGATTGAATTCTGTACAAATATGTATTAGATAATTAATGGGGTCTTATGTTGACTCTTCAGCAGTCGACTTGTATAAATATGTACGTTTAACAAATACATAATAAGTCAAATTTATTGCGGTAACACGTGATTTAACGGATAGAACGGTTTATATTTAAGCTGTTTAGTCCGACATATTCATGTTCGATAAGTTTTGAGTGGCTGTTTTTGTAAACGTTCCACTGCATTAGTCCAAAATAAATGATAAATTATAATTCTGTCGCTGAAATATTCCGTGTTCCGTGTCAACGAAATACCAGATACTGGACATGTTTTGTGTGAAGAAAAAACTGCTGTGCATTTTCCAAAAGCCATTGTGAATAGTCTGTGGAGTAAGCAGGCCTTGGAATGAACCGTACCAAACCGGAACGCTACTCCGGTTCGCGGAATTCACGCAAACATGGCTCCGATTCGAGACATCTCTTTTTTGATTAAAATTTCTGTTCCTTATTTTGAATTCAAGAAAAATATTTAAAAGTCTACAGGTTAATCGATAATTTTATGCTTTTTTATGGAATTCAGTGACTTTGTCGTTATTTAAATTTAATTTTAGTTACCATTTGATTCATAAACCAATAGAATTCGCCTAGAACGGCGAACTTTGTATTGTTATTTTTTATTTTAAATGGGACACTAACAGAATACTAGGAACGAAATATATAAAAAAAACAGTATATTACTTATTTAAAATTTAGCCAAATATCCCAATTACTAGTGTCTTTGGCCTGCTCTAGCAAGATGCATACCTATATTTAATGTATCAATGTAATATGATCATGTACAAAACAGCACATGACCTGCACAGAGATTAGGCGTATACAGTGCAAGTGGTTACCGAGCAAACAAAATAAAATAGTTAAAAAAATTAAAACAGAGTTAATTAATTGGGCACTCCAAATTTTTGGAGTGTTGCAGTTGTTATGCCTAAAAGAATTATCATAAAAGAAGAATTGATATTATGTGTGTCTGGGGGTTCAGATTATTGTCAAGCAAATGGATATTGTGTAGGAGTGACTTTTTAAATGCTGATGAATTATCGGCAGCGTATTAAGCCATGTATTCACTAGGGGACAAATCGCGAAACATTCCGCTCGACATGTCGCATCAACATCTACGCTCATGTTTCGGGGACAATGACGCGGACATTTGACGTGTACACACCGGGACTCGCATATCTTGTCGCGGAAATGTCATCCGATGAGGTTATGGATGACAGCTGCGGTATCTCATTTGGCGAAAACGGGGTTCCGCGCAATTCGAAATGTTTTTTTGGGTCGCAATTTCAAATTAACGAGGTTTTACTGTAGTAAATTGAATATTATTAAAAACAAGGTCCTTTTTGCAAATAATTATTGTTTTCCAAACGTCGCGGAAATATATCGCCCTATGAGGTTATGATGATAGCCGCGTATCTGTTTATCTTAATGAGTTTATCGAAAAGTAAGAAGAGAAAAAAGAGGAGAATGCGAAATTATTTACTGCAAAGAGAAAGAAGGACGGACATTCTATGCGATCTTCGATCGATACAGCTCGACGAGTTCGAGAACGATTTCGTTTCCCCGCATTGACAGATGCAGCGCATGCGTATTCACTTGTTTACATACCACGTGGTACTGACGCTCCGCGGAATGTTGCAGTGAGTACGCTCGGGTATCGTGCGCATGGCAACGTTGCCACGGCACGTAGAAATGCCGCGCTATGTTGTGCGCGAGGTCGCGGAACAGTGCACGACGTTGCAACGTCACGTAGACTCTATGCCGCGCGTGCTGTTGAGGGACAATTTGTCCCCTAGTGAATACATGGCTTTAAGCAAAGGCAGCAACATCCCATTTTTTTAAAATGTTTTGAACGCATTCACCGAGGATTACTAAATTAGAATGTACTGAACTCGAGATTTTATAGGAAATATAGCTCTGTCTCTTCCAAAATCATGTTTCCAAATCACTATTAACAATAAAGACAGCAGTATCCTCGTAGTGTAAAAAGCAAAGGCAGCAAAATCCAATTCAACCAATCAACCCTCGAGGATATGTCACGTGACAATATGGCCGCTTTAAAAAGTGAGAGTTGATGCCAATTTTAGACTGAAACATCATAGCAAAGATATCAATATCCATATTTTAAGTTAAATATTTATTTATACACGTATACATATACAAATAAAGGAAAACTGAGATGGAATTTTTTTTTTCATCTGGAATTTTTTCCAGAGAAATTTCCTGGAGCAGTGGCAGGTTTTTTGTATTCATCTCAGAATCACCTCACTGAGATATTGCTGCCTTTGCGATGAAAGAAATAAGACGATGCGACTCGGGAGACAGCGGTGAATATTGCGGGGTTTTATTATAACGGTGAATGTGACGGGTTTTGTTGGACCAAATATGAATGAACCCGTTTGTTCCAGGACCTGTCGTACAAGGACAAGCACTGGCACGAGGCGTGCTTCCTGTGCGCCAAGTGCCGCGTGTCCCTGGTGGACAAGCAGTTCGGCTCCAAGGTGGACAAGATCTACTGCGGCAACTGCTACGACGCGCAGTTCGCTTCTCGCTGCGATGGCTGCGGAGAGGTCTTCCGCGCTGGTGAGTTCCCTCTTCTTACTCAACACTAAATAAATCTCTCCTTCCAAATAACTTGCACCACGAGGCAATAACCTGTCTGCAGATAAAAATGCAATATTATCGTCTTCTGAACCGGGACCGCGACCTGCTCTCGCGTTGTTCAAACACTGACATAATTGTTTAACTTCGCCGCTGATTGTTACTGCGATTTGAAGAAATGTCAATATTACGATCAATTTTTAAGACGTACGCAGCCATACTGTTAACTCGTGTTTTTTTTAAGCATTTTAAAAGCAAATAAAATTCTTACATCAGTGATCATTAAATGTGATCGTATGATAATATAGTTCGGAGCATTCATCAAATCCCGTCCAACAGGATATTCCTCTACTAAGTAGTGAAATTAGACATAATTACATTCGCATGTTTGATATTCTGTGTACAGTGAAGTTAATGTGCGATGTCTTTCCGTCTTATTGCTAATGATATTTTTATCGCCTCCGTTACATCCAATATATCAGTTTTACGTTGGAAAGAATTAAAAATATCTAACAATATTTTTATATGTATGTTCTGAGAACACAATTACTGGATTATGTCCACAGAGGGATAAAAAGGAAGTAAAGATATTAATTTTCAGGCATAGTGTAGTTTATATGTTAAACAATTCGAAAGAATATAATGTACCTATACATTAAAAAAAATATACCAGCTGAGAAAACTATGTACATTATGTCATGGGAAGGACCGTAAACGTCTCTAGCATATTCCATTCGAATATATAAAAGAAACTAATTTGAACATACGTAATAATTTTCAAAAATTTGATAATGTGTGGGTGTTCTTGCGGTGGAATTGGTGAACGTTGTGTAAAATGATCACATAAACCAGCTCACACAGGTCATAAGCCCTGGGCAACCCTATAAAGACTTCCATATACCTTTTCAATATAAACAGCTTCGTGTCTGTGAGACTTCTACAATTTATCTTAATTTAATAACAATTATTTTATCAGGATTTGCTTTAGGTATATAAAGGGATTTCCACTAACAATATCTACGCTGCAATATTTTTTCAGGATTAGCTAAAAATGAATTTTGTATTACTTGTATTTACGGAAATTTTACGGGTTTAGGCCCGATTGTTTCAAGTTCGATTAAAGTAAGCGGTCGATCAAAGGATAGATTTTTACGGAAACGGATCGTCTGATTGGTGGAGAACGTAAAAATCTATGCTTTAAAAGAACGCTTACTTTAATCCAACTTGAAACAACCGACCCTTAATCGGGTCGGTAAACCTGTGTTATTTAATGCTTTGAAAGAGGTGGTTAAACGCAAATTCTGATTTAAAACTCGCAACGTTATTTAAATTGATTGTAAACGCACAGTAGGTACTATTTTTTATAAACGTTTAAATAAAAGGAGATTTAATAAGATAAGATAAGACGATGACTTAAGATTCTCTATAAATACTAACTGCGGTCACTTCTGCCGTGAAACTGTGGGAATTCTGTGAAGATGAAAAAAATCAGTGATGTCATGTTTTATATAAGACAGAAATCAACAACGCAAATGTATTATATTTTTTACTTGACTCCATAAAAAAAATTGGCATCCGACGATTGGATGTAATGGAAAAAATATAAAACCACGAAATTAAATAAAAGTGCACCCGCTTCGTTAGATTTTTTTGCGCCATATTACGGAAAAATATTTTTCATCTGTTGAGAGAAGTTCTTCGACCACCAGAATCATACAAGTAAACTTTTGCATTTCACGTAAGGATTCAACTGGCTCAGATTTCGTAACAGGATGTTCCAAAAACATGTAATACATTTTTTTAAATGACATGATGATACATGGTTTTGGAAAGTTCTATTAAAAAAATAGGTTTTCCGATGCAGTATACGTATGTGCTGTAGATGCATTATGAGTTATGCCTGTAGATGTACAGAGAAAAAATTGTTTATCAGATCACATTGCCTTAAAAAAAGTATTTTTTATAAATAACTAAGTGGCGCAGTTTAAGGGCATTTATAGAAATGGAAAAAATATTGGAAAAAATGCGGTCACTAAGACGCTTGTGTGGAAAATCTTTGGTCGATAGAGTGAGGAATGAACAAATTAGAAGTGAATGCAATGCTGGCTGTAGTGTGGTAGATAGAATAAAGAAAGGAGTGCTGAGATGGTTTGGTCATGTGGAACGTATGAACGAGGAAAGGATGGTTAAGAAAATATATGAGGCGAATGTTGAAGGAAACAGGAATAGAGGGGGTCCGCGAAAGACCTGGCACGATCAGGTACTACAAGTATTTGAGGATGGCCCTGCTAAAAGCCGCAACAATCGTAGAACGTGTATGAGAAGATGTATTAATGTGGCCGAAGCAAAAGTGGTGTGCCAGGATAGAAGAGTGTGGCGTTCAATCCTCTCTGCCTACCCCTGCAGGGAAACGGCGTGATGGTTAGTTAGTTAGTTAGAAAAAATATTAATTTCAATCGATTAAAATTTTTAGGTCATGACCAATAAAAACGCTGAGACATTAATACATTACATTGCACGAATTACATATAGCAACACTCACACTAACCCAATTGAATCCACACTTGAAATATAGTCTGCCTGAATGGATTTTATAAGTAGTAGATATTTATGCTTTAGGTATATTTTGTCTCAGTTGAGTTATCTTAAACCACATTTTTGTTGGTCGGCGGGAACTTGGCCAGCAACCAAAATGGATAATGAGTCTTCCTCCGCACGCGCGCACACGGACGTATTTTAATAGCTGTTTGTTGAATTTTTAGATATTCATCATTCCTAAAAATAGTTAATATCTTGAAGAGGTTCAATTACTCAACTTATGTTTGTATAACGTACACACATGTTTTGTTCAAACGTCATCAGATCATTAAAGTTCTTTGATTCGATGTGCCTTAAAATAAAAACAGGAATATTGGCACATTGATTCATCAAAAATTACTAAACCATTGCACAAAGCGTCTCAAAACATAACATTCATTTTTTATGCTTTTTAATAATAATAATAATAGTGTTTATTCATATTTTATTTCACTTCGACTGCCTAACTAGGGATTACCTATTTGAAGGCTTTGACACTATTCATTACATCATTGCAAAATGTAAACAGAAAGTAGCTAAATTCGGAAAAAAATGAACTCACACACATAATTTGCTAATTATAGTGGATGTATTTGACAGCATCATTGACAACTATGTGCTCGTATGTAAGTTTAGCGTTGGAATCATTGTCCTTTGAAATTGTATTATTTTATGACCTGATCCATTTCCGTCCTGTCTAAAAGAATTCAATCCTGCCACCTTTTGCCGAATTTTTACAACATTGACATTTTCCTAACACATTTTTGTTAGATTGTTTTCACATTATTTTGAAATACAGTCTCTATAATTTTTATTTTCCTTTTTTTATATAAAAAAATTCTTTTACATTGGTTCCTCGATAAAGTTCTTAATCCGTTGCAGTTCCTTGAACTCGTATCAAACGGGACATATTATATATCAAACGAATTATTCCCACAAGAAATAAAGCAAAAGTATTAATCCTTTCCAATGAAACAAAAAATTATTGAGGTTCTATAAAATAATTAAAACGCTGCTTAATACTAAAATACATAAATATAAAAGCTATTAGATGATATAAATAAAATTTTAACACACTTTGATTTTCTCTTTTCTATCTCTATTCCCTACTTAGACCTGATTAAGGAACACCAGTTTTGACGTTTTATAAAAATCTGTCCGTAGATTTGCTTTTGCCTTCTCCTCAAGATGTTTCGGAAATGTGACAGACTATTCTTTTTCGGCTTGTTTGGACTTTGTTGGGATGCTACTTCTCCGCAAAGTTTTTGACATCCATCTATTTGGCAAAGATTTTCTTGATTAATGAATTAGAGGCATCCTCTATCTCTTCCTTCTCCCAGCCTGAAGATGGTGTATCCATTTTAGTCTTGTGTTCCTCCTTCTTAAGTTTCTGCAAGCTCTTCCCTGTGCCCTTCATCAACTCCTCCACATCGTATTCCAAACAAAGGTTTTATACCAAGCAAAAATATTCACGTCCTAAAAGGACGTACAACAATTTTCGACTTATTCTTAGGCGGACGCATATCGAGGTACCACTGTATTTGTCTAACTTTTACATTCCGCATCCGACTTTCCGTGCAAACTGTCAATCGGGTGTCGTTTAATTAAGAGTATCGGATAAGAGGGAGTTGACTACACATTGAATAAATTTTATATCAATCTATATATGTACATATATTTTAATGATCACATGGAGAAACAATCGTGTATGGTTGCTATCGCAAGTTTCATAATGTTTTGTTAATAATTCCATCTACTTCAGAACCGGAGATAAAATTCAACGTTTAGTATTGAAATGTCCACATTCAGGTCATTCAACTGGGTATGTTTTTAAGTTGCGTCAATATCAGAGAAAGTGTCATATGTCAAAACCTTACCGAATCGTAAGTGTTGCATATGTGCGGTTCTGTTATAACCCATACTATGTGTCTTCAAAAATATGCAATATATGCATAGCTGGACCTAATGTGCATTCATTACATATACTCATACTCGTCTATTATACACATGGTTATTTGTAAAACATTAATAACCTCGCAGGACTATATTCCTGCCTTGATTATGAGTCGAAAATGTTCAAGCAGCCATGGAGTTATGCAGTATCAAAGTTTGCATTTTTTAATAATTCTGACTAATTTTTTATAAAACTTTGAGCTATCGTTACAGTAACTTACATAGATTACGAAAATTTCATTCGCTTCAATACAAGTTAAATTAGTATTAGATATGAAATTCCTTGATAAATTCATCTCTGTGTCCTACGAACGATTGAACGACCAACCGTCAACGAGTCAAAGACCAACCGATGACCAATTGAGCCAAGCGAACTATATCGTTCTTCGGTCTTTTAAACCCATTCTTTTTGACGATATGGATATGAAGATACGTATCCTGTGACTGAACCCATGTCTATATGTACATCGCACGTCAGTTATTGAGCAATGGTGATCCATTTATCCGAGTGAATATCTCTGCAACAGTAAAAACAGAATAATTGTTTGTACAAACAGAATAAATACCTTCTGGCTGTCTAACTTTTGTGAATAAATACTTTTAGTTTTAGGAGACATTTGTGCGCACGTGTCGAGCTCGGCGTCAAATCGAAAGTCGGTGATTTCTTCAGCTTATTTCCCTGATGCAGATTTCAACACATGTACCTACACCTCTTTCCCGAATTAGTAAGTTAGTGTAAGCCTTGCATTCGTGGCACATTGTTTCGTTGTGTCGGTGTTGACATATACAACATATCCGTAATTTCCCATTATATTATTTTTGTTCATAGATTCGTTGTTCCGTTTTTAGTTTTCACAATAAATGAACTACCCGAGTATTATAAGATGTAATTTTACAAAACTTTAGAAGAAATTAATTGGCTATATCCCTTTCAGTAGACTTGAGATCCGCTGTTATTTCAACGATAAATTGTAAATTCCCGTACAAGCGGCACGGATGTCGTTCTACAGTTCTCGGAACGGTGCGACCGCCTCCGGATCTCGGGAACCGCAAGCCGCCTCGCGCGTCCCTCCCGCGTTTGACGGAGCGGCCCTACATTATAGATGTTTTCTCAATTCGCCGCACAAAGGTGTATTCAAAGACGAATGTCTCTGCGGATACAGTCAGTGACGTAGGCGGAACAGAAAATACCACTTTATTGTATGTATATATTTGTAGCTTACTTATTTAATATATTTGGTTTTAAAACCCCCCCTGGGCCGCCGACGCATATATCCGACAGGCACAAAATAAATTATTTATCGACGGCCGCGTATCGAATTTGAAAAACGTAATTTTATCCCAATAGAGAAATCCTGTTGTGACCTGTCGTCCCATTTTCAACTCAAAAACATCACCGATTATATTTTAAATCAATAATCAAAACGGAAGTTTTTCTGCCGTCAAAATCGTATAGAGAAGTTGTAGATGTCGCCCCGATCGCGTGTTGTGCAATCGAAATTCAAATATTCCATCGTCAAGGTCACGCGCAATGTGCGCGGGAAATACGATTTATTTTTTTCGATTTTCGATTTATTTGTACACGTATATACAAATATATACGATATGTTTTGCGATATTTGTCAGTTTTTGTTGGTTTATGATTCAATTGAATACTAATAGTGATTTATTAACAAAAATACACGCAATTTTGTTGCGTTTATTTGAAATATGTGTGTGTGTGAAAGTGTATCATATTTATGTGTTATGAGTGCGATGTCCCGTCGTGTGCCGTGCCGTGCAACAAAATATATCACACAGAAGAAGATTATTATTATTAATAGTAGTGTTGTCTCTAATAAACAAATAAAAAAAATATTATTATTTTTCAGAAAATGTTGCGCTGGTAACATTATGGAAATTCAAAAAAAGATTATTATTTTTACTTAAATGATAAAAAAAATCATTGCGTTTCGACACTTACGATAAAATAATATGAATGTGTGTGTTTTTTTTTTAATATACGCATGTTTTCATGGTTTTTTCGTAAAAAGAAAAATCACAAAAAATTCCGAAAATTTACGGCCCACAACAAGTAAACTGCTTATTTGAGTCCACAAAACTTTACAGGTGGATTCCTTCCTTGATTATGAGTCGAAAACGTTTGCATTTATTTTCAATATATCTGACTTACTTTTTGAAAAACGTTGAACTTATCATTAACGTAACTTATAACATTTATGAAAATTTCATTGGCTTCGATGCAAGTCAAATAAAATATTAAAAACCTTGCAAAAAGTTTTTTTTTCAAGTAATTTTCAATCAAATTTCGTTGTGAGGTATAAAATTGGGGGAATCCAAATTCACCTATTGGTGGATTACTTGGAGATTCATTCGGTCTGACTATCTGAGGTATGTTCGGTGAGTGGCTTTTTACCCGTTTGGGGCCGTTTGGTCAGTCCCGTTTTCTTTTAGTTCGGAGTTCGGATACGAGTTGTTTGTGGGAGATATTGTCGAGTACTTCCCACGAATCGATGAAGATACCTGTACAAATGCTTGATTTGTTCAATTTATTTTGCATGATGGTGAATGTTTCGCGATTGCGCCTTGTGTGCATATCCCCCCAGTGAACCCGAATGGGTTCTCATTTATTGTAGAATTGACTTGATGATTGAGTTTGGTCTATATGATTGTAAGTGGTTATCCCTCACCATACACAAGAATCATAATTCTTTTTGGTGAGGCCACACAAAAAAAAAAGATTTTCTATGTATCATTGTAAAAAAATATTATATATATTATTAATTAAATAAATAAATAAAAAATCAAGGACACAATATCCAAAAACTTAAAAAATCTTTTAAATGCAGTCACCGAGGATTACATATTTAAAATTTACTGAATTCTAGATTATATTGTAGGTATCTATCCCGATTCGGTACATTAATTACTAGTAATTATCGATGACTGCGTTCAATTTTTTTTATATTGCTGCATTTGCTTTTATACCCCACATTTATTACAATCAAGTATGTAGGTACGTGTGTTAAAAATATTTTGCAATTTTCAAAATTTGTTCCGTGATCATCGTCGCTCCGGGACCGATCAGGACTTGCTGCTCCTGGGCAACTGCCTACTTGCCTTTGCCCACGGGGCGTCCCTGGATCTGGTGTTGGATAACAGACTGATCCTGCGCATACTTGGAAGGATAGCACCAACACGCGCGTGTTATTATTGCAGTCGATCAAACCTGTTTTGGATAAGTCTATCTATGTACGTCCCAGGTCTACCGGCATAAGACACGGGTCTTATTTGTATATTGCGCCTTTATACGGATTACATTTTTTATGGCAACTCGATAAAATTAAACGTCTTTGTCCACGTTTTAATAATAACGCTTATTCGTGGAAAACGCCGCTAGCTCGGTGTGTGTCGAACGTTTGTGATAAAATGTTCGTGTTGTAAATATACGATCAGTTGCAGCCAATCGCAGGAGGGTTCGTTATCACCGCGAAGTATGCGATGCAGATTCGATCACGTTTAAAAATAATGTCTCAATAGTACAATGAGTAGGGCGTGCAATTTTAGCGAGAAATTGCGCAGCCGGTTAATTGAAAAAAAAATTAATAATGGTTTACCGGTAGTTATGAAGGTGTCAAAAAGTGAATATTATGCCATTATTTATTTTTTATTTTTTGTATTTAACTTATGAATGTACACTACACAAATAAATAGTAAATTTACAGAAAAAAGAAAGAGTGTAGTTTGGTTAACAGCGTATATGGAGACTTAATATATAATGAAATAAAACAGTTCATATAAAATTATAATAAGTACACAAAAGCTTTGCAGTTAACAAGTTTGCAGTAGGTACAACCAAAACTTGACGGTGGATTCCAATAGCCAACATTGCAGAGCGTTAAGAAATAAATATAAATATGATATACTCGTAAAACAACAAATTGAAAAAAAAACATTTTAATAAAAATTAATTATTAAATATTTATTTTACATAAAGATTACTTGTTATATTATAGGCAAAGTTATCGAAAAATCTTCATTTTTTATTTTATTTATCTATTTAATGTATGATTAATATCTAATGGACAATACGAAATGAATCAATACGAAGTATTTACCTATTTTAAAATAATATACAATGTAGTAAATAATGCGTAAGCATGAATCGGATCCCCAACGCACGTGCGTCCAATTTATTATTCCGGAGAAAATTTCACGAAATTCCGGGCAAACGAACCATACAAGAAAACACCTAACGATCCTGCTTCTGCAAATGTCGTCATAGCATAAAAATATTATCACGCATTAATCATTAATTACCTGTATTAAGAAATTTATTTAGCAGTAATGGAAAGCCACATTTTCCGGTAAATCGGTTTATCGAAGACGGGTACTGCGTGCCCTAACAATAAGTAAGCGACGCGATAAGCCCGGGGCCGCTCAAAAGGTTCGGGACGGAGGGAGTCATCCGCATCCCACGGCCGCGACGCTCCCGCAGTCTCCCTCGCCACTCTGCGGCTGCAGCCTCCAGCTCCAGCTCCAGCCTCCAGTGCTCCGCCGTCCGCCGGGTGGACGAGTCGCGCTGTCCAGTCCCTTTCGGCGCTTTTCCGATCGTCCTCTCGCCGCAGCCTTCCCGGCGCCCACCTGCGCCGCGCTCCGCCGCCTCAGTACTCGGTACTTCAGTCACGAGGCGACCCTCGACCGGTCTGTCTGTCCGCTCCGTCACTGCTAACTTCGCAAATATATATACAAACGCGTAAACCGATTGATAATTTAAATGTGATCGTGATCGCGCGGCTGCTGACGACGAAACGCTGTCGCGCGAGTGGGTGAAATAGTTTTAACGCCGTTCCCGACTAGCCTCGAAATTCACCGGCCGCAGAAAAACAGCAAGATGTCCGCGGACGTCTTGAGCAACGACATGAAGTCGATGCTGCACCTGAAGACCAAGACGGTCGGCGAGGAGCGCATCAAGAAGGCGCGGGACAACAACGAGGACGTCGCCATCCTGTCCATGTTCCTGCCCGGCGCCGCCGCCGACCGGCCCAACAGGCCCTTCCGGTGCGCCCTGCAGAGGGACTGCCTCATGGGGGATCCCGCCAAAACTGTGGCAGGTTATTGTTCCTCTACTTGGGGTGGGTGGGGGTGGGAGGTCGCGGGGGGAGGCTATGAGCGAACCTCCTTGCTCCCGAGAAAAAGTGAACACGAGCGTTTCCAAAAAGAATATTGATGATTGTGTTTTAACTATATATTATCACAGAGCGTAAAACTTTACGGAGATGAAGTAAACCCGTTTATTGGGAAAGGGGGTTGTGGGTCACAGCGGAAAAGTGTACCCTCTCGCGTGTGTTTCAGACACCTTAAAACTGTATTTATTGTTGCATTATTAACGTATTTTGTTTACAATAGACGTTATTTTTTTAAATTTCTTTCCAAACCGAGTCTCTAAAGTAAATTATACTTTTTAAGATTATTTATATTAGTGTGACCTTTTCATAATTGTTTCAAAATTTACAAGTAATTTGTTTAAACAAGTCAAACGTATTGGAACCAACTGTGGCACCAGCTTACGTACCGAGAAATTTACGTTCATATCTATATATTTTAGTGAGCTGTGTATCTATGGTAATTTTTTAATTTTTAAATCTTTTTAAAGTTTTGAAAATATGTCGAAAGGTTTGAGAATACTCCCCCGACAATACTCGACAGTTTGTGCATATATGAATATTTGTATGCATATTTGAAAGGACAGCCGATGACCTAAATTTGGTTAAGCGAGAACCACCAAGTACGATGGAGCCAAGTCACCACTAAATATGGAAGCAACGCTATATAGGAAGAATACGTGAACACGTTTATTTCAAAGCCGTTAGTTACGTAAATTTAACTCGAATTTAGAAATCGTCGGTTAATGCTTTTCCATGTTTATTTTTCAGTCAAAAGAAAAAACACTCGAAAGTAGCTGCGGATTATGAACCGATGCACGCGCATGTTGCACATCAAACGATACCACGTGGTCCTAGGTCAAAAATGTTGACCTATAAGTAGCTACTCGAGTTCATTTCTGGTTACGCCGCGATTGAGGTCATCCGGTAACGTACTCACCACACTCGTGTGGTCCACCACTTGCCACATCTGGAGAGGCAAAATAACTCTGGCATCCTTTATTTGGGGTGGCCGTCCGTCATCAAAACTAGTCACTCGTAGGTTACAGGTGACTGAAATATACACTTGACTCAATAACCAACTTCACCTACCAAAAAGGCAGTTAAAATAAATTTTAACATTACGTCATTATTGTATTTTTTTATTTATAAAGTATTTAACATACCTAATGTTGAAATGATTAGTATTACTCTAACTAGATACTCATCAAACAACCGGCCCTAATTAATATTTCACATTTTACAATTATTTTTTTACTACATCATATTTTTAATTATTAGAACAAATTTATACTTACTTTCTATAATCTATAGTACGATAATACTCTTCCAATCTATCATTTATATACAATCAATAATGTACGAGTACATCCTATAATAGTGGGGTATAAAAGCAAAGACAGCAATATCCAAAAAAAATACAAAAATATTTTGAATAAAGTCACCGAGGATTACTAATTTAAAATGTACTGAATTTTAGATGTTATCTCTTCTATAAATTTCTATGTATCTCTAAATGTATGTATCCCTTCTATAAATTTATAGGCTATGTGTCCTATAAAATCTCGAATTCAGTACATTATAAATCAGTAATCTTCGATGACTGCGTTCATTTTTTTGGATATCGTTGTCTTTCCTTTTATGCTCAACAATTGTAGCATTTATTTTTTAATTCATTTAGCTTATTATCTTCATATTATCCCGCATCTTATCATACATTTTTAATCTTGCATTAAAAATTTTATGTATAAACTGTGTATCGTAATCTTATTATATTCTTATTTCTAGTTTTATAATTATACCTACATGTCACTATTTACAACAATTTTGTTCAAAAAATATTTTAGCATTTTGTTTTTAAAATTTTTGTGTATAAATATGAGAACATTATAAACAAATATTATTTTAATTTCGATCCAATCGGGTGCTCTTCTAATTTCTTCAATTCTACTGGACTTACTTTTCTTAGAGGTAATTCTAATCGCCTTGTTTAGCGATAATTGTTAATTAAATTAAATAATTACGAGTATATTTGAAGATGTTTAAAACTAAGGACGCAAGGTGCAATATAACCGGTTGATTTCATTTTCAATAAGTAGGTACTTGAATAAAAAATATTAACATTTTTCTGAAATATTCCACTAACAATTGAAAGCCGTGCTGACCTTTGAAAGCGTAGAACGCGAAGTAGGAATTGCAGATTAGCAGTGGCGTGCAGCGCATATAAGCAAAAGAGCTGTGCATTACTAAAGATTCTGCGAATGTTTTATGTTTTAATTAAATAATCCTTATTTTATGAAAAATACGATTTAAAAGGGGGATTTACCGCTTTCTTTATTTTCGACTGCTTCTATATAAAACTTCATACAAATGCTTCTTCTGTTTTACTTATTTGCGCGTATCAAATTTGTCTCTTGAATCTGTAAGAGAGTGTTACTGTACTGAAAATTTTCCTACTGAAGCCGTATTATATTTGCGCTGTCTTTAGATCTGCGAGTTTTATGTAGTTGGCAAGTAAATTTAAAACAAGTTTTTAATATTCCATATGAGTTACTGTAGTGATCGTCCAACGCTTTACAGAAAATAGTCAGATATATTGAAAAAATAATGCAAACTTTGATGTCGCTTATCTCCGTACCTGTGGACATTTCACCCAAAGTGTAAAGAATATGTTCTATTCAAAATTGAACGAAGAAGACTCCCCTGGAGTTTTTCCTACTTGCTGCACGACCTATGTTTATGCCTACTGCACGCCGCTGCAGATTAGCCATTCTAACAAATACTTGTTTTGGCTTGAAAAACTTGAAAATATGTATGTTTACTGTGTACCCACACTACGCCCGTCAAACTGACACACACGCACACACTGCCACACTAAAACGTATTATTTTTGACGGCAAACGGGATTTTCACAATGGCTGTATGTACACGACACACATCTAGTATTCACTCACTATCTGCCTTGAACACTTCGTACGATACCTTGGATAAAAAAAAACTATTGCAATCCTAATAGACTTCTTCATAAAATATAATGATTTCGACCTTGTACCATTAAATCGATCTTATATTGCTCATGGAATCAAGTTTCCTTTGCAGTAACGCCCAAGTTCATTATACTGACCGATATATTATGATTCAGACGAAAGTGATCATAATCTTTGCATAAATTAGGGGCATTGTCTATAGCGGGTGAACGGTATTATACATATTAATTTATTCATCGTCATTTTGTACTTTACATTATAAATATATTGAGAATATTTTGAGTTTGTTCAAATCTTTCAGAACAGTGCTGGATTTATGTCACAGAGACATTATTAATCAATGTCTCTGTGACATAAATCCAGCACTGTTCTGAAAGATTTGAAAAACTCAAAATATTCTGAATTGTAAATACTGGTAAAA
>JADDOH010016917.1:0-10742 GCA_016648135.1 Agrypnia vestita | reverse complement strand
ATAAAAATTCCAAGACAATTTATAGTGTATTTAAAAAAAAATAGGAATACGTGTCGCATCAATATTCTTACTATGGATAAACAGTCTTACTAAATAACTAACCATCATGCCATCTCCGCGCAGAGTTCGGTAGAAAGGATAAAACGTCACACTCTTCCGTCCTGCCACACAACTCTTGCTTCATCCACTTTCATACATCTTCTCGCTGTTAACAGGGCCGTCCTCCAATATTTGGTTTATAACATTAAGTCTTTCACGGACGCTCTCCTCTTCTTGTAGCTTTAACACTCGCCTCTTATAAATAATGATTTGAAAAAATTTACCGGTCGATTTTTTGATCGTGGCACTTCAAGAATGTGTTGTACGTTAATAGTGTAATAATACGTTCAGGATATTGAGAAATAAATATGCAAGAAAGGGACAAAATTATACGATCACTTCACGCTAGATAGTAATGCGCATACTATAGTTTACACCTCACGCGGTGTGTTGCTGTTATTATTAAATATTATAAATATTATTAAATCATTTTTAAAACATTCATATCTTAATGGTTACCCATCACATTAATATCTGTTCAATTAAAAAAAACTTTATTTTCTTCACCTACTAGTTTCAGCTGACGAAAGGTATCGACAGAGTCATGATATACTCGAATATAATATTATTAAGAACTGATTAATATTATTTAATTCTCTATCCACAAAATGGTTACACCTTAAGAAAATTTATGTATTACAATTTTTTTGTAATTATACTAGTAACATATTCGTGAGTGGCAGACTGAACAGTGCCATGAATAATGCATATGCTATGCAAAATATTCGATCGTAGATTTGCGCAGAGATAGGTAGGTAGGTAGCTAAAGTTCGAAGTGGAGAAAAAGGCGTTTTAGTCGCGGAAAATAAAGTGGTACAAAGGTCCAATAACCGAGTTTTCTTTAAATGACTCAAACGTCGAGAAAATGTTTCCAGAAGTAAAAGGAACGTTCTCCCGCCAATTTAGTTTTAAAGGCCCGTATAACACAAGTTCCGCGCTGCGGGGCCGCGGGCGGGCTAGGTACCTGCCCGCCTATGTAGGTACGGAAAAATACACATTTTTATCTCAGATCGAAAATAAATCGCGATTCAAATAGTTCTAATTTAAGCTTGAAATATTTAAAACTCATGATTACTGTCCTTGCTTATTACCGTCACGTTGTTCTACCGCGGGGGTAGGCAGAGAAGATAGAGCGCCACACTCTTCCGTCCTGACACACAACACGTTAGTACGTCTTTGCAAGCAAGCTCGCATTGTGACGATGGTTGAGGCTCCTAACTGGATCACTGTTAATCTGGTCATTAACTGGCCCTCTCTTTCTGGCACCGTCAATACTTGCATCCAGGGGCGTGCAGTGAGAACAAGAAGCACGACTTTTATTTAAAGATATATTTGGAAAAAAAATATAGAAATTAAATATTTATGTGGCAGTATATAAAGAAATATTAAAATCTGAATAATATATTAATTATTGTGATATAAATATTACGAGACATGTCTCATTTCGGTTTCTTTTTAAAATATATGCTTATGAAAAAGTTATGCTGCTTGTTCTTACTGCATGCCCCTGCTTGCATCATATATATTTCTTACCATTCTTTCCTCATGTATTCGCTCAACATGCTCAAACCACCTGATCGATCCATTTTACATTCTATTCACTATGCTAATATCTCATAAACATTCTTTCCTAATTTGATCATTCTTTCTTCTATCACAAATGGATTTTCCAGGGACGCATATTGCGTAGGCTCCGTCCTACCGATGATACAGTGGTACCGAGGCCGGTTGACATTAAGTTACTCCAAGTGGTATATACACTGTTTTTAGTTAATTAAAAATAATATTCAATAATTGTTACATAAATCAATATCTACATTTACGGATGAAAAATTTAAGAAAATTAAAAAATATCTTAAACTGGTATTACTGTTCCATTACGACCTCTCTAGAGATGATGTCGTAAATATTATTTTGCGGTTTATTGGGCATACGGGTATGGAGAAGTAAATGCAATATTCCGTTCATATTTTTGATAGGATAGCAAATTCATGTTTCGACATAAGCATTAAACTACAGATATTATTTATAGAATACACTTATAATAATGTATATAACATAACACTACAATAATTATAACAAAAATAATAATAAAATATATAATTTAATAGAAGATAAGGTAATAAATAAAGTCAGAATATGCAAAACATGTGTTTAATTTTGGACGAACATTTTCTTTTCGGCTTTGGAAGGAAAATAACAAATAAGTATCGTGCTATCGAGCAATACGTCAGGGTGAAGTATGGAAATGGCTGTATAACAGAAGCTATTAAGAGTTTTTAGAGCTTGTTTACCGGGTACATATATACACTCCGAGTTTATACAGAAAACACAATAGGATTAATAAAACGGAAAATATATGACGTACTATTGTTTCTTTCCTCTTCTGTATCCTGGTTCCGGGAAGATTCAATGGAGTACACTTTTATATTGATAAATAATCGTTTTCCTTTGTTAAGCTAAGCAACCATAAAGCGAGAGAAGAAATGATTTTTTGGTAACAATGCCGCTACCGGGATATTCCGTGTAGCTTATATTGTTCCTCGGAGGCTGTTTGATGAAATCTTAATACAATTTGATTGTTTCTTTCGGAAATCGGTGTAACGCTAAATTGAAAAGAATATTACTTTGTAATCATTATTATCGAACTCGATTTGCTTTCGTAATTTTTTAATTAATTAAAATAAATGACGTTACTTAAAAAATACCGAGAAGAGCATTACGTTTGAAATCCCGGGGAGTGAAAACGAAACCTTTGATAGACATTGAAGAGGTGGTAGAGTTAATACGTGAAAAATCTATTTACCTTGAAGAGTTAAGTTTTACTTTTCGTCACGGAAAAAGGCGATAAAAAGCCATGGAGGGCATTACCGCGGTGGGGGAAATCTTGTGGAAAATTATTCTGGAATAATCTCACCCTCTTTGGGGGGTATTTACTTAAGCCCTAACAACCCTGGAGCGTGTCTGCGAGTATGGAAGACTTACTTACGCTCGGGAAAGGGTATAAATAAATGAATGTTTATCTAAAGTGGCATTAGTTGATAAGCCTGCAATTGGGCGTGTCCTTCTCGGAAAAAATATGCGGATTTGAAAAAGAATAAAGTTTTACCGAATCTCAATAAATAAATAATTATTCTAGATGTCCCCGGGAGCCTCATCAAATATTTACTTAAATAACACAAAAACAATATTTCCCAGAAATATAGCGGTAATAAAATGAGCGATATAAAAGCATACGCAGGAAAATTTTAATATTTTATTCTCTTTGAATAATTTTTCATCCATTTAAATAATTTAAAATAGAGATCTCCTTCAGATCCATTTTGATGAAATGATTAAATTTCTCAAGACGAAATCCTCTGAAAATTATTATCGACGAGATTTTGTCGGATCAAAGTAGAATCTGCGATTTTTCTTTTATTTATCCGTGATTACATTGAAATTGAAATTAAGGAAACTGCGTTAACATACACAACGGGGCTTGTTATTAAGTAATGTACTTAATGGAGAGAGCTCGCAAATTTGCTGAACAATCCAGTTATAACGTATTGAAGGCTCGCCTCGCTCGGGAGCGTAGATGCTGCGTGCGAACTTCTCCGCGATAAATGGGCGGGCTCAGGGTAGGTACCTCCAGGGGGGTGGTTGCCTGTACCACATCTTACTAACTAACTAATGCCGTAATCTCGCAGCCATTCGTGGCAAACATTTGACGGACTGATCCCAGGATAATGCACGTCGAAGCCTTCTTTGGTCTCGAATCCCAGCGCCATTAATACACCACCGCAAGGGGTGTACGATAAGTCATTGTTGCGGGGACTCCTGAAAGCCATCGGAGACGTCAATATTTTACATTAAGGAATGTTTGTTAATTAATTATTCCAAGGAATGTTCATTTTGCAAACAAAGCAACGAAATGTGGTTACTTTCGAAGGTATCTGAAATGTAGAACGACTTACCACAACGGACAAGACAATTTATACATGCTATTTTCAAATGTTTTCAAATGCGACTCGGGTCGCTTATATTTATCAATAATTAAAAAAATATATAAAAAAACATTCCGATTTAAATGCTGAGATCAAAGCGCTATGTAGATATAAAAGAAGATCACTGAGTCCCGAATATTATAACATATAATAAAACACCTGCCAAGGACATTATCGCAGTAAAATATAAAAAGGTCTATTTTTTTTAAACAGAGTGTATTTCTATGAAAAAGAAAATATATTTAATATAAAAGGCACTAAAAGTACTTTAAAAAATAACACGTTCTGTAGAAGCCAGTGTTAAGGGGAATAAAATAAAGGTGTTTCGTGAATTCTTTATTTAATATAGTAAAAATATCTTATATTTTTAGAAAATTTGAAATAAAGCTAGAAATATGCAGATACGAGTAGGAAATGTTATCCATGCTGCGAAGTATGAGACAATACAGCGCAAAATTAAAAAAAATTCAGTTACAGTACATAGGTAGATATTTTTATTTTTTAGCTATATTAATTTTATTACGCACTAAATCGCACTCGATAAAATATTAATTTGCTGCAAAACCGGTAGCTTATACGATTCATTATCAAACTTTTTCACCAATATTATATAGGTCTTACACATTTATTTGAGACTGCTAAGGTTAAGAATATAGCACGTGCGATGTTATAGAAGACGAAATAGCACATCCGGTAATCTTCGTTACGATTCATTCAATAACTTGGAAAAGGAGGCTGGTACGAGATACCTTACCCTCATTTGTGTTCATGTAAGTGAAACAATTTCAGGCAAAACCGGACAACCGTCACAAAAATACCACGAAATAATGTATTTTTTTCAAAAATATCCCCGAAACTCTAAACACAGAACAACATTTCATGTAAGTGCCTTTTTATTATCGTTCCCGTAGGGGTAGACATCAAATTTTCTTGCAAGGGATGAAATTATCACGCTATATTGAACTTACAGGCGGCGCTGAGACGTGTTAAATAAGGCCGAGATTTCTAAACCAACATCGGGAATTCTCGTGGATCAATTGTGAAATGTTTGGTTAACGCCTTGTGCGTCTGCCAGATTATTGTCGTAAGCGAAATGAAAAGCAAAATATTACTTAATTAAATAAAGCTTTCGCGATCCTGTGCTGAACGGAAGAAAGCAATTAATCTCAGTCAAAATGTTATGATTTCTAAGACATATATTTAATGGGCATGAAAAAGAACGATAATGTCAACACAAATGGGTAAAAAAGGGTAAAAGAAATATTATTATTTCGCGATGTATTGTGTTTCTGAGAAATGGTGGATAAATAATAGAGAGAAAAGATAATGTAATACTTACGGTAATATTTCGACTAGCGGGGGCTTCACTTTCTTCGGAATTTATCTGAAAATAAATGTAAAGTAATATTAATACGTGGAATAAAGTTAATTGAAACATCTCGAAGAATAATATCCCCCATCTCCCGATAAGCGTGTCCAGACTTTTCTTTTTTGTTTCAAACTTTCAGCCGGAATTGAAGATGGGAAATAAAATATAATTCTCTTCCGACATAATCTAATAGTATTCTCTGTCTTTTTCATTCTATCCGAAGTGAAACAAAGTCTCCATCAAATAAAACGCAACGAAAGCTCCGGAACTCATACAAGAAGAGCACTTGGCGCGGTGTATATAGGATAGGAGGTACCGCGTCTTCCGAGGAGCGGAATGGTAAAAAGTTTTCTTCATTTTATTTGCCACTTCCAAGTCGGGAGAAACAGAATGAAATAGTGATTAAACAGGCAGTCTCGTATGGATTTTTTTCAGTTAAACTGCTCAGACGTACGTAAGGCGAGGCACGAACTACTTTTGCCTCTCCAAAACGGGCGGAAAAGCCAAGTTGATCTAACAATTTCGTTAAAATCCGATAGTTTCAGAGATAAAAGTCGATGGATAGAAGCTTGAAACGTGCGAGAGAAATAGACAATTCGATATACTTTTAACCCTTGCGAGCGCATCAAAGGAGTAAAAGTGTGAATGTCTCAAATAATGATACTCTATTTAACATTTATTTGTTTTAACAGCTAAAACAGAATCGTAACGTAAAATTTCACACGTAACATTGTACTTTTCTAAAAAAAAAGATGTTTACATAAATAAAAATCCTTCTTTATATATCCTTTCTACTATTCTGAACAACCAGATGTTTTATTTAATAAATATAAGGACTGAGTTAAGGAATTAATAAATGACCGTTAAATTGGGTGAAAAACATAAACTATGTTATCTCTATACGAGTTTAATTATATTGTTATTTTAATACACAAGTATAATAATATATACAGTAACTAATGCTCATTTTGTCCGTACTCAATCAATTAATTATTTATATTTCCACTTAAAACGTGTATTTGAATGTAGTTAGTTTAATACTTCACCAATCAATGAGAGATTTTGATATTCTCGAAACTTGAGTAGTAAAATACAAATTGAGTAGTAAATATAATTAAACTCACGTAGAGATGACGAATTTACGATGAAGGAAATGGTAATATTGAAATTAAATTTGTTTCCGATTAGATTTTTTACAAAAATATCATAAATCAAAAAATACTATTATTATATGTAGGGTATAAAAACAAAGGCGGCAATATATAAAAAAATTAAAAATATTTTACAAATTTAAAATGTACTTATTATAGATTTTATTTTTAATGGAATTGGCGTTTACATTGTGGATAATCATAATGACAGATTATTAAAAATAAAATAAAAACTTGAGTTTTTAAAAATTATTTTATTTTTTCACTACTAGTTTCGAGAAAATCAGAAATTTTCTAAACTATACGTGAAACAATAAAATACTTTGTAACAACTGAAGTAGATATAACATAGTAAATATAATGACATATTTTTAATAATCACGATTTTATGTATCTATCCCTTCCCTTGTTTCCCTTAAATTTATAGGCTGTTTCCTATAAAGTCTCTATTTCAGTACATTATAAATTAGTAATCTTCGAGGACTGCATTATTTTTTTGGGTATTGCTACCTTTGCTATGATACCCCACATATAACGGTTTACAGACAAAAATGACTACGGAAAAGAAAGGGTTTAACACGGAATACAAATGGACATGATTTTGGTTTCCAACCGATCGACCTACTATTGAACCGTATAAGAAAAGTTTAGAAGCACATTATGTTCACCGAAATAAAACATGTAGCGGCCATATAATGTGAAGTCAGACGTACCAATGAATAAAGACTGCAATAAAGTTGAACAAAGGCGAGAGTTACAGAAAAGGCGGAAGAAGGCGGCGTAAGGGTGCAGGGGGAGGACGAAAGAAAGCCTCGCTCGCCGAAACTAGCGGATATTACCCGAGACAATGAGTAGGAAAATTCAACTCTCAACTCTTCAGAAAAATTGTTTTAGTCTTTGAGCGAACTGGAAAAGTGCCGGAAAAGCTCATGTACGTATAAAGAAAATGTGTAGAATAGTTTTTTAATAAGCCGAAATGGATGCTCGTAATATGAGATTTCTATGAAACCCGGTCTCTCCTACGTAAATACGTTTGAATGAAAAGTGATATTTCAAAGGATCAAAGGACCTGACATAAATATGTAAATATAAAAATCTCTGAGACGTTAATTTGTATTGAAAAGATAGTTTTAACTAAATAAAAAATATATTATATGTGTAATGATTGTTATATGAAAAAGTTTATTTGTTTGATGCGAAACGAACTGTCGAAAAATGCCCTCCGACGCCGTGTGGCATTTACAGTTTTTTTTGGGTCCTAGGATTTGTCTGCACCAAGCACTTGATCTCTCCATCCTCTGTCACCTGCCAGCCTCTTCATTCTTGGTAGGTGCTACAGCGCACGTCTCCGATAACTTTGGTCTATGTAGCTTGATCTCGGGCGGTCTCTACGATTATTGAATTCAACATTTCCTTCGACGATGGTAAAAAGCAGGACTGGGTGCCTAATGTTATGGACTATCCAATTCGCTCATTGTTGGGCGACTCTGTTCGGGAGCCGCCTCTTTTCGCCCACCCTTAGACAGTTTAATCCTTCTGGAATTTCCAGTTCAATGCGACTATTTTCAGCTCTCGAAATCAGTTCCATCGTCAATTATGATGCTTTCAAATTTCTGTTTTACTGTCAAAAAATAAGCCAATACTTCATACTGTTTGTTTGATATTTTGTATATTATGATCATCAAGACATGTACTTCTTTGTTTCATGGCCTTTTTTTCAGCGTTATTCAGAAAAAATACAAATGCATTTTTGAAAATGATTTATTTTTGAAGAATTATGAAGAAAGCTACTAGTACCTAAATCAAATTAAAATTTATCAGTAATAATTCTATCATTATCATATTTTAATACTATCTCAAGTTTAATTAATTCCTCCGTTAAACAGATACGAAAAATAACGCTCGCTCGCAAAAGTGATTATTGTTTGCAAGGGCCAACAATTGAAATAAAATGTCACTTTAGAGGAAAAATCCTAACAAATTGAAAATGTCTTATTATTCACTACACAACATTTTGGACGAAAATTAATTCCCATTGAAAGAATTCAAAATTTTAAAGTCGATTAAATTTCGTGCCTCGTTTAGAGGAGATGGCAATAACAAGATTTATTTGCAGAAAGGGGAAAGTTTCGTTGGCAAAAAAGTAAAACCCGAGTAACTCCTCGGCCAGCTCCGGCTCGCTTTCAGACGCCACCGAAGCATTCTCGCGCATCGTAAATATTATTCATACTTCTAGCGCGGCTGAAAAAACCGACTGAAATTCGTTTTAGCGTGTTTCAAACATTTTGTGATTGCTTCTCAATGTAGAAAACAAATAAAACTTTACTAATAGGCGAGTTTCAAATTAAACCTACCCAATGCTTCACTTAATTAATCGTTCATAAAAGACCTTAATATTCTTAATTTATCCGATCGAAGCATTGTGACCGACTTAATATCCCTATAAGAAATTATTAATTGGGTCTCTAATAAGACAACATCGCACATTAGACAAAAACTGTGCATTTTTAAGCACCTGTTGATTGAATCGAACAGATTGATTAAAATTTTGTTACAAACGGGATTTATTTTAATTACTGAATACTTCGCCAAGTTTTAATGTTGAAAATACGTTTGATAAATTACTTGTCTTCGGAAAGTGGGCACTTAATCGAGAAGGCTGATTTCATCAGACGCCTTTGGTACCCCCGGCCTCCTCGCTCCACAGCCCTTCGCCAGGTGACGTAAAATTATTGTAATTCCCGTGTTTGATGTCGGAGAGTGGTGAGAGATTATTTAAATTGAACATAAATTACGGCCGAAAGCCGACAGATTATACAAAAAGCCGCTGTAAGCCCTACATTGCGACCGCCGCACCGCCCGTAGGCAAGATAGACCTGTCGAAAACAATGCATCGATGAAAATAAAACGTATAGTTGTGACACATTTTTTTTATTAATGTTGTGATCTTCGTGAGTCCCATATTCTTAAAATATATGGCATGCATGCCTGTGTGGGCTAGCGTAATCGGGTGGAGAACTCATCGTTAGATTAAATGAAAATGTGCAAGTTATTTTCATAGATATGGTATAGTGCAACATGAAGAAGAATACTTAATTATATAAATAATGATAACAATAAAAATAATTATACGTTTTTATCATAATCATAAATGACCTATTGATAATTTGTATATTAAAAAATAAAATAAAGAAGAAGAGACTTTTGTTGTGTTCAGAGAAAAAAGGGGTCCTGGAGTAATTCAATATAATTTCCATAGTGGAACATAGAGGAATTGGGTGTTTTTTTGCATATAACATACAGACATACATTTAATTTTATATATAGGTAATATTAGTACATTGATGGTCTTATTAGAGTGTTAGGGCCGAAGAATGTGGTATTATATTCTTATACAACAGTAAAGGAGTTTGTAACTTAATACATTTTTAATAAATAAATTGAGTGATTTAATTGGTTTTCGTTGGCCGTTGGCTACAAACTAGTTTAATTATATGAAAACAGAGATCAACTCTCGGGGGACAAAATGGTTACCACTCCCAGAATGATGATTAATAATTCCCTTTACCCAACACAAGCACGGTGATTGATTATGAGCCAACTGGGTAGACTTAACATTGCCGTAATTCTTGCGCGGACAGGGACAAGAAGAAATCCCGCTCACGTCTCGGCGGATGTACCGGGCCATACAGGAGAGGGCACGGCCACAAGTGAAATCAGAGATGACGAGGATAATCTCACGAGGACTGTTGTCGGGCAAAAAGCTCTCATTGCTCTGCTCCCCGCCGCGGTATTATAACACGGATCATTCATCTTCCTGAGACGCATTTCCGGGCCCGGCTTAGA
Organism: Agrypnia vestita; assembly: GCA_016648135.1. NCBI lineage: Eukaryota > Metazoa > Arthropoda > Insecta > Trichoptera > Phryganeidae > Agrypnia > Agrypnia vestita. Next base: position 291 of record JADDOH010016917.1, on the reverse strand, counting down.
AGCGGGAAACTGTGGAAAACTTTCCCTTTGTGCTCTTTCGGCGGCAGAACCTGGGATCTACACACTAATCTCGGCTATATTTATAAATATACCGAATGAATGAGCTATATAAATAAGAAATATGTCGAGTAGGTGTAGTGTGGGAGGGTGGTATGCGTGAGAGGGTTACACTGAGCCGGCCGCCATTCGTTGACTTGCCGTTCTGTAAATATATCGTACGTACATTCGCGGCTTATATACACAATTGATGCAGACAATCTGTACTTACATATGCGTTTCGTCTGCGGCGTA
>JADDOH010016916.1:0-33218 GCA_016648135.1 Agrypnia vestita | reverse complement strand
AGACATTGAGTTTTATAGGTATAGATTATGACGGATTAATTGATTAATTGGTGAATTTTATAATTGATACATGTATTTTCATCGTGTACTGTTTGAAAAATTTCGGTTCGATTGAATATTGGGAAGTGGGTGAAATTTCGATTATCAAATTCCGTCCAGACAGACAAACAGGTGAACATAAGCGTGGTAAAATTCGAGATAACTCCGTCTACAAAAGTATTATACATAAATGAACAGTTGAAGGTTTATTATTTTCAGAATTGCATTTCAGATTTGGATTTTTCGAATTTCTACCAATGAACCTAAAATACTAAACATAGGTATGTACGTGTAAACATATATCTCCCATTTAAATTATAAAAAAGGCTTGTAGGCCGCTCTTGGACCGAAATGCGCCCTGCGCCGCCGCCTTTTACCTGGTTTCGCCCCCGTTTCCCCTATCAAACTGGTGAATTATGGAAATATGAGATAACAAATGAAAATATCCGAATCACTCAAATAATATCAAATTATGCGCATATTTTTATCTTGAATGATGGAAAATAGGTGTAAACTAAACAAACCAGTTTACTCTTCTATCGTGCACTATAAATAGCGCTAAATTTTATAGAAATAGGCGACTTGGCAATTGTTAGAAATTATTTTCGTATTCGTTCATTGATTAACTTTCTTCCTTTGTATCTACTGTATACATATTGTATTTTCTTTTATTTCTTACTACTTTATTTCTTTCTTACTACTTTCTAAATATAACTTACTGTATTTTTTGTGACTTTTTGTATTTATATTTTTAATATGATAGCATTTTTTGTCATGTTATTTCTATGTACCTACTAAGATAGTTATGATGTAAAAGCCCAAATCAGGGCGTATATATTATAAAATAAATTAATTAATTAATGACGATCATAGACGTATATTTTAGGTACCTACCTATATGAAATCTAAGTTTTTACAAACATTTATATTTTAGGGTTTTACAAACATATTTACAAACATGCAATTTAGAGATATGTATTCATTCATTAAAATACTCGTAAACATAAAGGAGAATGGTCACGGTCCATACAAAATGTACCCAGGCCCGACACGAAAGCGACCTATCTTAGTTTTTTTGTTATATTAAGTGTAATAAAAATATGTAATTTTTATATTCAATATTAGTGGCTAACATATAAATATATTGCTTTGTTTTTTCTCCACGCGTAGTATAAAAAAAGTTATTTTTCACCCATTTCTACTTACTCCATGCCCACCGAGTTTAGGTTCATTAGAAACGTCCGATGTTTTTAATAATACTTTGGTCCGTTAGCGCATGCTTGTCTCTGACAAGATAAACACGCATGTGAACAATAGTGGTGATAGTTTGACAATACTATGGTTGGGGTGTATTGTGTTGTGAATGTAGTAGTGTAGTGTTGGTCCTGACGAAGAGACGGGTACGTCTCGAAACCGGTAGACCGTAAATCTGGTAGTGGTTTTTACTAAGTTTAGTAACATTCTGTTAAGATTACATTAAATTTATCGTCATTTTATAAGAAACCGTAGTATTTTGACGTCTCATCACTCACAAGCGTCCAGCTGACGAAAACTGTGCAGACAGATTGACGAAACAGTATCGTATAGAATGTTCCTGATTATCTATGGAAAAACAAAATATTTCTCCTTTTGACTGTCGTACTATATATTATCATTTTATTTTCCTTGAGTATTGTTTTCTTTGGGATATTTATGAAGATTACAAAGAATACCAACTCAATACCATTTATTCACAATTATTAAATAGTTTAAAAATAAGATTTTTGGAGTTGTATTATGCCCCGTACCGGAATGTGATATTTTGTATTCATAAGTTTTTTATTAATTTAATTTTCAGTTTTAATCAAATCGTTACCTGCTGATAAGCTACTTAGTAGCCTGACGGGTTCATATTAATCACTTGTATATTTCCTTAAAGACAAATGAACATACATTTACAAATAAGAGCAAGTAAGCACTCGTTTAATCACAAAACCACATTAACAATGTTAACAGCAAAATGCTGCAATATTAACGATAACAACTTTATCAAATATAGGTATTGGAAAAATCTTTACTAGACCACATCGATAGAAAATAATTAGTAGTTTTTCTCATTTGTTGGATAAATTTTCCGGAGAATAATATTTCTGCAAGTCGTTATGGATATGCGATTCATTACCTGGAAACTACTTAATTTAGAAATAAGTATCCTTGAATCCTAATAAACTACACATATAGAATAAAAAAAAATTTTTAATTTCTGAAAATATGAAACGTTTACAATCTCTATTTTAGAATTTTATTGTATGACTCGTTTGACAAACAGATGTCTGTACCCCTGAAAATATGACAAGAATACATCAAGTTACCGAGTAAGTCGTAAAGAAGACGAGTTGTTTCCCGTCTGGCCGCCAGCGAAGTGGCGATCTTCCTCTCCCCCGATCCTCGGCTCGGCAAATCTACGAAATGAGAATATCGTGGAAGGATGCCAAAAAAGGCTCAACGCGTTCTTTTGATAAATCGTTAGAATTAAAAAAGCAACAAAGATAATTATTAGAAATATTTTGCTTACGATTGGCTCTGTATTGTATTGATTTCCCACTATAATGAACAATAAGAATTGGAGGTCGATCCAAACACTTTTCAGGTTCTGTTATGTTATCTTTTGTGTTTCAACGGATACTTTGATTACATAAGTGATGTTAAATTCTTATTATTGAATTAAACAAAATTACAATCACTAAACCTTCTTTATTTCGGGCAGTCAAAATAAAATCATCACAAACGTATGTACATACAGATTTCTTACAATTTTTTACACATGTAAGAGATTGAGTATGGGTTTGTTCTGTCATTAAAAGATGGAATGCGGACAGATTATGTGGAATAAAAATGATGTATGTTAGTTTTAATTAACAGTTAAGGTTATTGCACTATGCGTACGTAATTTGTAATCAAAAAACGATTATGAGGGTTGAGCAGGTGGTAGGTAGGTACATCATTTTTAAAAAATACTTCTAGAACCGAACACGTCACTGCGGAAAACATACCTAATGAAATAAACATGAAAAAAACGATTCACCAGTGTCTCCAAATTAAACCACATATTCATCCTATTTTAAATATTTCGTATTTTATTCGATGAATGTCGCTAAATATTAACAAAAATGTATTATAATTAATATTTATTTATTACGTTTAAAACTTATTACGTCTGCAGTCATTTCCAGAAAAAAACAATACCTAAAATAGTGAAATATTTAGATCGTAGAATCGTTTGCTAATTTATTTAAATGAGTTCATCAACAACAATCTAGAACGTGACATCTCTTGTCTGATTATATCACAATTTATAATGTGACTCGAGCGTCTGCCAACCGATCCTAACCTAAGGTGACAAATAATTTAAAAGTTAATACAAAAGTTACTGCTTACCTTCGAGATCACTTTTCAGCGCTAAAACTTCAAATATCAGCTATATTATAAAATGCACTAAGGTAAATGCAGTATGCAAGAACCAAAAAATATTTTATAAAAGTTTTATAACTTTAAAATGTCGAGGGTGGACCGAGACGAGCTCCCACGCGAAACTATTGTTAAACTCGCTTAGATTTTTCATTCGAAAGGCAGTAGGAAAAGAAGATCGCTGCCTTTCATCATTCGGCTGAAGTCTACCGGCGAGTCGTGGCAACGTCCGTCGGCGACGCCAGTACGCGGCGAACTGACGGCGTCGCGGCGCCCGCCCGCGGGACACCGGCTGGGCGCCGTTTAGTGACGCTGGAGAAATTTTCCGCCGACAGAATTGATTGTGCACCAATGTTGCACAATGCCGCGCAAAAATAGACGAAATTAATTACATTTATAAGGGGTCAACCTACATTTATTTGAGAAATATATTTTTGTTTTACCGTCCGCAATTAATGACACCGATGCGGTCACGCGACGACTTGAAACAGCCGTAAGCATAAGAAAATGTTGTATCGCATCATTCTGTACGTAAATAAATATTCTTACAATGAGCGGTAGGTACTGGTTTATCATTTTCATTTTCTCAGTTTATTTAATTTCGTACTTTTCTGTTGTCTACCTTATAAATAATTGTATAGGTATTCGTTTATTTTATACGCTTTTCATCTACCTACCTATTCCACTGTAGATTCAATACATTTTTAATAATGTGTAAATTAGCGGTTATCATCAATGATTTCGTATTTTATTTCTTAGCATATTATACCGCTTGATTATAAATAAAGATTTTTCTGCATAGCATTTTATTACAACTTGTTTTAATTTGAATTAAAAAAAATTCATAAAATAAATTTCTATGACCCTTACATTTTGTCCTTATATTTTTTGACAACTTATAAAAATACAAAATTTTAATAAAAATATTTTTTACGTGTGTACACTCCTGTACATTACTTTCACATTAAATAAAATAAATTAAATAAAATTGCGTTAAATAATACATTATTCAATATTTTTTCCTTTTTTTGGTACCCATTTTTTGTTCAGAACTTATGTTTGGTATTACCCACACTTTGTTATGACTTTCACCAAAAAATGTCACGATTATTACTATACCTACTACCCACACGCGGAGGAATCAGTATTAAATTAACAAAACTTCGAATCTCGGCTGTACAAAAATTCGCATGCGTTGCTTTAAGCCTCAGATACACATGCCTATTTAGAGGCACGTGAGCATGCGCAGTATCGACCTTCTCTAGGCCTTGCTTATTAGTAGCATGTGTGTACGCACATTGCTAGTAACGAGCATGCCACTAGCCATACAACCGCCGGTTGATTTATGAGCATGCCACTAAGTGGCATGTGTATCTGTACCTTTAAAGTATCCCTCAATAAAGATAAACGTTTTTGTAACCATTTTAAAGTCTGAGCGGAGATTACAAAAATGTTTTTTTTAAATACGCTTACAAACTATTAAACATGTAGATATATTATATACATTATTTTTAAGTGACTAACTAAATAATATGTATACGTAATATGTCCACACATTAAATATTTTCTATTTGTATATTCAAATAATCTGTACATCACGCTACTTCGTACGATTTCGCCGTTTTGTTGCTGTTTTTGAAACAATTATAATAGATTTAGTATTTTTCTAGACAATAACATTATTTAATTTATCATATACCTACCATATATACATTATCATTTATCATATACATATTGCAGCGTTTTACTGTTAACATTGTTAATGTGGTTTTGTGATTAAACGAGTGTTTACTTGCTCTTATTTATAAATGTATGTTCATTTGTCTTTATGGAAATATAAAAGTGATTAATATGAACCCGTCAGGCTACTAAGTAGCTTATCAGCAGGTAACGATTTGATTACATCTGAAAATTAAATTAATAAAAAACTTATGAATACAAAATTTCACATTCCGGTACGTGGCACAACACAAACCCAAAAATCTTATTTTTAAACTATGTATTTAATAATTGTGAATGAATGGTATTGAGTTGGTATTCTTTGTAATCCTCATAAATATCCCAAAGAAAACAACACTCAAGGAAAATAAAATGATAATGTATAGTACGACAGTCAAAAGGAGAAATATTTTGTTTTTCCATAGATAATCAGGAACATTCTATACGATACGGTTTCGTCAATCTGTCAGCACAGTTTTCGTCAGCTGGCCGCTTGTGAGTGATGAGATGTCAAAATACTACGGTTTCTTATAAAATGACGATAAACTTCATTTAATCTTAACAGAATATTACTAAACTTATTATAAACCACTACCAGATTTACGGTCTACCGGTTTCGAGACGTACCCGTCTCTTCGTCAGGACCAATACTACACTACTACATTCACAACACAATACATCCCAACCATAGTATTGTCAAACTATCACCACTATTGTTCACATCTTGTCAGAGACAAGCATGCACTAATTATAAACCATTGAACTACTGAACAATTCAGGGATCTAACGAGAGAGAGTGAGAGGGGGCGGGGTCTAAAGTGGGTGTTACCACATCTCTTGTGAACGATGAGCAAGGAGAGGATGGAAAAGAAAATATATGATGCGAGGGTGTGCATGTGGTCGAAGCAAAAGTGGTGTGCTAGAATATAAGAATATATATATATTTTTTTGTATAACTCAAGTTATTGTTGCTATATGTTAATAAATAACATTTTAATTATGTGAAAACATGTAAGATGGTCTCTATACTGTTCAATAATCATATGTAATCTGATTTTTATACGAGTATGTACTGTTAGTTTCACATGAATAAATAAAATAAAATAACGTTCTATCCTCTCTCCCTACCTGGCAGTTGGTTAGTTCGTTAGTTGTATAAAAGTAAGTACCTAAACATTCTAGGCTTGTTACTACACCAATATAAAAACTACCATAAATAAAGTATAATAATGAATAGATTATACTAATGTTTGGATATCTAATAGTAGGTAAATGTCGTTTGTAATAATTATAATATTGACTGTGATTGTGAGATTTGTGTTCCATTGTAACGATAATTAGTAACCGATTACTTGTAATTCGGCGAACCATCGCTGATAAGGGAGAACAGGGTAATGAGAGCCGTCGGGTAATAAGAGCGATGATGATTGAACGAAAAGTGGGCACATTCTTGCGATCGTAAACACTCAGCCGCTTCTGTCAACTATCGAGAAACTTCACCTGACGAACACGAGTCGGTAGTGCCATGCAATAAGTCACGAGGGACGGTTGTGTGTTTTTCGATCCACGCTTATAAAAAACTGCTGATTGCAAGCGCCAAGATAAGCATGAAATTATATTCTTATTTTATTATGTTTATGCTTATTACATCCCTAGATTCATTTACTACAAGTCCAATTGGTTAAATTACATATTTATATTATTACTTTTCAAAATGGTGGTCAACGGGTAATGGTAGCCTAGCATGGCAATTTGCGACAATGAGTCAGAATATTCAGAAGAGGAAGCTTTATGTACAATTTGTTTATCCACGGGAAAAAGTGGGGAGATATGGTACCGATGCAGAAGTTTCGAAAACTAGACCCATAAAGAATGTTCTGGCAGTGATAGTCTAGATTCTTATATTTGTGCTTTTTGTTTGGATCCGTAAAAAATTGGGTCCTTTGTTTTTCTTTAATAATTTAATCTTTATTGATTTGTTTTGGTTACAAAGTTGATTTTTTTTATATGTTTTACAAATAGTTTTACGTATTAATAATTAAGATTTCATTAAAATTATTTTTAGTTTAATTTTTGGGAAAGAGTAAATATCGTGGCTCCAATTTCCCATATAAGCGTTAAATGGGCTCTCATTACTCGCATGTGTCGGGTAATGGGAGCGACTGACATTTTTTGTAAAATAGTTATTGCACCTTCATACATGACTGTGATTGATTACAAATGTGATTAAAATTTAGTTGGATAATCAATGTAGGATTTCGTAATTAAAAATTATAAGAAAGTTAACAAATGTGGTTTTTATCACAAAATTTCCCATAGTAGGCTCCCATTACCCTGTTCTCCCCTATTCTAGAAATTAACCATCCAACAGTTATTTGTAAATACATTGATAAAATTGAATACCAATCACAAAAATATGATAAAGGATTAGCACATCTCTTAAGCCCTGTTGTTTCAAGTCGGATTAAAACAAACAAAAACAAAAAGTTCGTTTAAAACATTGATTTTTACGGAAACGGGTCGTTTGTTTGGTAGAGAACGCAAAAATCTATGCTTTAAACGAACTTTTACTTTAAATCCAACTTGAAACAACCGGCCCTAACAGGCATCAATATCTAATGTCAGCGCTGTGAAAAATGTTGGTTGTAATTAAAATAATAAATTCATGAGACAACGACGGAAACAGGAAAAAATTGTCTGTTTTGGCATTAGTGTCTTATTAACATTTTTCATCTGAGATACTTGATAAATTAATGAATTCTATCTCGCCCGGGCACTCTTCGTTATATTTAATGCACCGCGCCATCACGCTGACTTACCTACTGCCTTTTTGAAGAGAAGTTTGTTCCAGAACATTCACTTCTTAATATTTTTGAAGAGAAGTATGTTCCAGAACATTCACTTCTTAATATTATGTAATCCGATTTGTCAGGTGGAAATTCTCTTAAGAAAGTTACACTTTCATATATTCACACGACTGTAAACAATTTTCGTAATTTAGAATCGTCGGATAATCGGAGCTTAGGTACAGTAGCCGGCAAACATCTTGAACGTCGGCCTCAGCTGCGCAGAAGACAAATTTTGGATTTCAGGGGTGAAGTTGGTAGTACGGAGTGTAAATGCGGAAACTTTCCCCCACTACGCCGAAAATTGTTCACGAAATTTGCCGGCTACTATACTAAGTCGTACTTTACAAAAAAAATAGGGCTGTCAATTCGAGTTATGTGAGAGAATTTCCACTGTCAGAATATTGTTGGTAGTTGGTTTTTTTGATTGATTATTGTGGTGTATAAACATTTATAGTTGTCTCTGTCGTCTGGGACTGGCCGACAGACTGCCGTGAGAAGACGCGCGGATTGCTGCGAGCCGATATCACTGTAGTTAGTGTAACTTGTTCGCAATATTAACCTGAGCAAAAGTGTACATTACAATTATTTTTTACAAATAAAAACAAATCCATTACCATTTTAGAATTTATTTTCCTGCCTTCGGATAATATCCTTTGTATCACAGCACAATGAATCTGTTGTGCCGTAAATAATTAATCTTTCTTATGTAAAGGATATCTAATAGAGTTGGGGTATTCGGTATTCGATGTACCTACCTATCTGCGAACGACGCACGGCTTGGAACTTCCTCAATAAATTAACATTGGAAGATCATTTATAATTAATTTAACCCGTAAGAAATCATGCTCGAGTAGTGCTATATTTTTTACTAACGTATAAAGCAGAATAATTTCAAAGAATTTTATTAAAGATAATCTTCGATTTATTTTCTAATTTGTTCACGACTGTTTGATATCAAGGAATCTTTGTACATACAATGAATCATATTTTTGGTATAAATACGTGACTCAATAGGTAGGTATCTATTACTAATTAAGGTGGGGTATTGATCAGGGGTCTTAAGTTGTCATCAAATGTTAATACTATGGTGGATTCCAGCACACGGGCGGCATCTGGCGTCCGTGGTAAGCAACCAACCTGCAGGCGGCGAGTAGGGAGACCGCCATTCCTGTTCCGCTCGCTCAACCGCCAACATTGAGACCCGCGTAACGCGTCGCGACTTTACGGATTGCTCGCGCGTACTAAATATGCACTAATAAAACCGATCCGCGGTCCCGCGATCTCTTGTTACTAACATATTTAAGATTAACGCCTTTCAACTTATATTGTATCTTGATTGAATAAACTCCTTGTGACTTGTACACGCTACATTCAGTGCATCCTTTAGTAGGAGTTAGAAACCCCGCGGCGACCCTGCTATCTGGATCAAGCTGCATCACCAAAACATGAGTACCATCTGGTAATATACCCTGGACACACAGCTTCAAAGTGCAAACGATATTGGGATCCCTGTGGCCTAGGAGTCGGGACCGCCTAGGGGCGGTACCGGAGTCTTCCCCCGGTCCAGGCCACAGCGGCACTTGTAGACATTCCCATAATACCTACACTCTATGAACTTTACTCTCACCTGCGCATTATCATTATTTTAACTATCTGAAAATAAAGTCTGATATGGGTAGCTATTTTAAATATCCCGAATCGCACCTTATTGCTATTAAGCAATATTGCTATTTCTGTATCTTGACAGTTATTGTAAAATATTGCAATGCCGTCAATGCTTTATGTTTTACGTTTTATGTTTGACAGGTTTGAAACAATGAATTCAATCAATCAGAAAGCTCTAAAGCTTAAAAATTATTAATTTGTGAATACCTTAACAAACGTTAAGGTATTCACAAATTGTGAATAAATAAGCTTTCTAATTGATTGAATTCATTCATTTAGAACTTCCAAACTTAAAACGTCAACATTGACGGCATTAAAATATTATACAATATCTGTGAAGATACAAAGATAGCAATATTGCTATTTTCAGAATACCGCCGATCATATAGGTATTGTAGGTAACTTATTCCCAAACCAACTCGGCGACCTTTTCTTAATTCCGTCGACTATGCTACATTCAAATCTATATTTAGGTACCTATCTAGAATTTGTCTGTCTAGAAAGTTTCGCAAATATGAAATTATTCATAAAAGTACCTATCTATTTTTCTTCTAATCCAACAACAAGATTTGGGAATAAGGTTAAAATTATACATATAATATGTACCAAATCACCTCAAGAAAGTCAAGAACCTTTTCTTGATTCTGTCGACTGTGCTATATTCAAATCTATATATTTGCTTGTCTAAAATTTGTTTGTCGAGAAAATGACGAAGTTATTAATTTTTGATAAATGTAGGTACCTACATACTTAATATTGTTCTAATCCAATTACGTACCAATTGTTAAAATTATACATAACTTTATTACCTATGTAGCTTATTCCTAAACAATCTCAGCGACCTTTTCTTAATTCTGTTGACTATATTACATTCAAATCTATATTTTCCCTCAAATTTGTCATTCTTCATTCTATCGAGGCGTGTAATTTTTTCCATTGAAATATACCTACCTACGAGTATCTACCTATGGAACATTCGCAGGCAATCATCTGTATTGTTTTGTGCGAGTAGTTCAGTCAATGAATAGAGGTTTTGCGTCCTTTTCTATGGTCTAAAATATAGGATTTTTGTGGTTGTTTTGAAATTTTATCAGTTAGTAAATTTTGCAGTGGTAGGTAATTATTTACGCCAAAATGTTTGCTATTCAAATTGTGGCCTTCGCTTTCACGGGCACCTAAGTGGTTGTCGAGGTTTTATTTAAGTAGTCCTCCGATATTGTAGTCCTTTTTCGTTCGTAACGTTCAAGTCAAGGACTAATTGTTTTTTTGTAGAGAATTTTACAGATTATTTTTGCCATTTAACTGATTAAGATTATGAAAACAGAACGGGTGTGGACTGATTGACCCATCTTGAAGCAGTACAAGACAAGAGAATATCGAAGCACTTTGTCGAATCTATGGGCTCCCGACCCTACTAGGACAAGGGGATGAAGATGGTGATTTTAAATAAATCAATTTGTATGTTTTTTTTAAGAAAATTATCATATACTTGAACACATGAAATCGAATGGAAAAGGTTTTCATGTAAGTTTTAAACATTGATTATTTTGCATTTTCATAATCATTTTATATATTGTATCAATAAAAACATCGTCAAACAAGTCTGTTAATATTTTTTAATGAAAACATTTATTGTTTTTGTTTTCTTTGATTTTATTTCTAATAACCCACAATAATTCTCTTCAAATTAATATTAAAAAATCTCTAGAAGGAGAGAGGTATACCTCCACAAGCAGCCGTTCCACTTTTAGGGTACGCGCGCACTAGGGTTTTTTTGCCGCGCGGTGAAAAAACCTGCGACATTTTGACGCGCGGCGAAAACAGCAGGTGCGATGTCACTGATCAGTTTGAAAATGGATTTAGTAGAAATAGCTTGTATTTCCCCTCTCATAATTAGAGATCGCAAAAAAAAGAAGCGGTTCTGGGTACATCCTCTAATTCGTGATCATTTGAACAACGGGCAGTTCTTTAAAATATTTAGTGAACTTAACGATTACCCCGAAAAATTCTTCCAATATTATCGAATGAATAAAGAATGTTTTTATGAACTTTTAAACTAGTTGGACCTTCTATCACATATAAAAGTACTCCATTCAGAAATGTTTAATGTTTCTATCACTATATTCTTTTGAAGTAATATAATACAATGGTGGTCTTCTCTCAACTTCCGTAATTAGCATTTCAATATTAAAATTTTCATCCAGATCAGCAGAATTATTGCTTGTAGCCATACGCCATTGTTCTTTCAAATAAAATATTATATGGTAACAGCGAAGCAGCGCGGTCAAGACTTTAAAAATATGCGTTTTTTGCCGCTGACCGCCGCGCCGTAAGCGAGTTGTAATTTTCGCCGCTGCGTTATTTTGCCGCTAAGTGCGCGCCACACGATTCAAAATTCTTTGTTACAAACACTGCGGTACGACATTATGCCGCAGCGTTTTTTCGCCGCGCGGTGAAAAAGTCCTAGTGTGCGCGTACTCTTACAATCTGACACACTTGTTATAAAAGTTAGCAATATAATACGATACATGGAAATGACCATCACATTTTCACTGCATTCAGTATATTTTCGTTTTTTTGTTGCAATGATTCACTTCCATGTTAATATTGGTACCAGATTAATTTAATGTTGAGAATTTTTAATTTTTAGAAAGAATATTGGTACCAGATTAATTTAATAATTTTTAGAATTTTTTCAGAGAATTTTTAATTTTTAGAAAGAGGTAAATAGTAGGTACAGAGCCGGAAAACATCTTGAAATTTTTACGTATTTTATAAATACTTTGTATCAGAGCGGCAATAGATTTGAAAAAAATGATTCAGTGTGTATTGTAAACAAATCTCCATAGGCGGCGCTAGTGATTTCCGCCGTGCACTGCGACAACGCGCGGTCGCAGCTAACCACAGCTAACGTCATGGAACAAGATGGCGGTTATACTGCAGCGTCTTGTTTATGTTGTTTGTCCTGTATCTGCCTAAATACTGTTTGATGTCGGCCTTTTACAAAAAATGAGTGCGTATCAATTATATTCTAACTTCAAACTATTGTGAAAGCACGCGTTACACTTAATTTTCACTGCTGAAATCATCATTGACATTTCCCTCCCAAATCATTTGTAATTGTGAAATCATGTGGTGCTTGGAATTCATTCATTCCTGTAATAAGCTATGAAATTGAGAATGCGGCGCGAATGCTACAATGTCTCTATTTATAGCAGCGTTCGTTTCATTGTGAGATTTGCATTGTGTCCCGTCCTTTCAGTTTTGCAACATAACCAATGAAGATTAAATCCGATTTTGACATCGCTGAGCACGCGATATTGCAAGCAAATATCGACAAAGTGTCGGAGCTCGGGGGACTTCGGGGCTCTCTGTCGGGCTCCCCCGGCTCCAAGTGGAGCTCGGCGCTGATTGAGGGGCAGGATCCTCACTACGATACCCTCAGACAGGTGAGATCTGGACCTTACGCTTGTGGCATCAGAGGAGCTCATCCTGTATGCCTGATGCTTCATGTAGACTATTCCCTATCTCAAGTATCATGTAGATAGAACGGATATAGAATCCTCCCTAAGGACAATGACACCCTGTCAATCCGGGTGACAACAAATCATTGAATCACATGTTGTGTATGTGATGTGAAGATGTTTATTTATTTGGCAGTCATTAGCTTTCCTTTGTTTCTCTCTCAAGTCTAAAAACTCTCCAAGGGTAAAGGTTAATGGATTCTGTGCCAGTGGTGCTTTTCTCCTGTTTTCTAATGATTCGTGCATTGACAAATACTGATTTCAGAAAGAAATAAGTGGTAATCACAATACCTTATTTCCGAAGGTCTCAAGTATTGACAGAACAAAAACATGACGAATTGTAATGGTCGATGATCCTTTATACTTGGTCGTTCATATTGAGAAGTAGAATTTTTACTTTAAACAATATTTAATGTGTAATTTGCTTCGCCCCACATAATCCTGTTTCATAATATAAATTGTCAAACCTAGTTGTTACGCTTTGAACTTGTAAAATATTGCTTTACAGCACATGTTTTATGTACTGTGCAATTATTCTGAGAAGTGCTATATAACCTTCAGTGTATGTGTACATAATAAGTTTGACATTAAATTGCTGCTCTCGCCTTATGAAGCAAGCTTTGCGTATTTGTTTTTTAAACGCATAGATAAAAAAAGTGTTTCACAAAATCTTCAGTATTTGTTTTCAAATCTGCCAATTATTACAAGACATTTTTATAGTTAGATGTGTACATTTTCAGTATTTTTTGTCATTTTGGGCAGGATGCCCATAGAGAAATGTATTTTATTTGAGTGTAATAACCATAATATATTTGAGTATCTTGGCTAGCGTAAATTACATTAATCTTCTATTTACTAATTACTGCCATGCTCAAAGAGCATTAATATTTGTAAAAAATTCTTAAGACACTTTTAACACATTCAAAGACTTTCAAAAAGGTGCTTACAAAATTACATTATACGGTCGTCACTCTGTAACGAAACTCACTATAGTGAAAAACTCTCTATAACGTAAAAATGAACCAGACTTGTTTGGTTTTCCATAAGAACCCATGTATTCATTCACTCTATAATGAAATGGATCACTCTATACCGAAAAAATTGGTACATTCCTGCCGAAAAGGGGACATTCAGAAAGTTCTTCTCTTGGAATTTTCTTACTCTGGGACACACGGAATACTTCGGGAGGCTCGTGATGTTGACAGAAACGTCGTCAACGGCTGATTGAAGAAGGTGTGGCTGGAGTAGACCTCGAGGTACTATCCTAACACTATCTTCAGACTGGATTTTTTTGAAAAAGGTTACCAACACTCAAATTTAAAAACGAGCAGTGTGTGGTTGGCAAACCCTCTAAAGAGCGCATTACCAGTTTTAGCGGACATAAAAATGAATTTACAGAAAAATAAAATTAATGGTCATCGGAAAGTTAAAAAAATCCACGCAGTTTCAAGAATTTCATGTTACCGATCACCTACAAGACCAAAAAGTCAGTATGCAAGATATCCTAACTTTTTGGAGAGGTAGTGCAAAGATGGAATACAAGTTGAAGGAAAGAAAAACCTACTGCTGGTAGACAACTGCTTCGCTCACCTCATTAACCCTCAATCTTCAGAATATCTAGCTGCTTTTTTTCCCTGCCAAGACGACAATTATTTTGCCGCTAACTGATCAAAATGCTACTAAAAACAAGATCGACTCGGACGACAAGGCCTCTAATAATACACTGGATGCATGGGTTCTTCCGACCAAAGCCTGGAAAGAGGTGATAGCAACAGAACTATACAATATTATTTTTGCCACGCAGGGCTACAATCTGACTGCTCCACAAAACTAGAATATGAACCGTCACAGGATATGACACTGAGTGGATCCAGCAGATTAATAAGTTTAATTAGTTATAATCAATGTAATACAATGGTGTAAATAGACAAATAAATTATTTAAGCTTTACTTACACAAATACAAATTAATTTTTTTCCTCACTCTTCATAATGAAAACTCTCTATAACAATAAATTGCTTGATCCTTTGAATTTCGTTATAGAGAGTGACGACTACTATTCTTATTTAGGACAATTCACATTTTTCGTAGCTTATTTTATTAATTTGTTTTTAATTTCATAAGATTTTTTATACCCCATAAAATACTATATAATACATTTTAAATACTTAAATAGTATTTAAAATGTCTGAACTTAATATTTTTCCCTGAATTTGTTTCTGCCAATTCGGCTTTGCACAATGCTGCTCTTATTCTGTCTAGACTTCACATACATCTACCCTGGTTTGCTCCTGAGTTAGGACATACTCCAAATCCAATTACCCAAAATGGCTTTGCCATATATTCCTTCCTTGAGCAATTCAGTAAAATCATGCAAAATAATACCAATTGTACCCATACCAAAGGAACATTAAAGATTCCCCATTCCTCCATACATAGTGGGTGTATAAATATTGCATACATTTTTTTTTTATATTAAGTTGTCTGAGGTTTCAGCTCACTTTCACCCTTTTTACAATTATTTTTTTTACGGTATTGTATTTGGAAGATCTTATGAAAAATCGCATTATAGTAGAAAGCAAAAAAATTGTTTTCAGTGTCTTAGAAATTTTCAATACATATTTACTGATTATTTATATGTAGACAAACTCCTTTTTATATACATGTATAAAACTTACATTACGATGATGAATCTATACTAAAATAATTAAGAAATGTTCAACATTAGTCAGGTTATAAATTTTAAAATTTGAAGAAATTGTTTTTTTTATGATTTTAAAATACTTTCATTCATATAAACAGATGATTTTAAACAATATATTGTATTTACTCCCGTACTTTGAATCTTGAACCACTATTTAAAAGTTTTTTATTATTATTAAAATCACGTTAATTACTCTCAGTCATGTCTGGAATGAGCACGATCTTGACATATAATAACTTGAATTTCAAACTCGCAATGTGGATGTCTAGCCTTAAGAGTTTTAACATTTAAGTATACTCTGTTTGAAACATATAGTACGATTGTTAAATTTGATGAAATAAATATGCTTATTTACCTTACACAGCGGTTAATTAAATTGATCGCGTTTGGAAACAAAAATGGGGTTCCCACCCCCTTACTTAAATATCTATTTGATATTATTTCATATAAATATTTATATTATTATTAATACATCTTACAGCTAACAACACTAAAATTATAATCACTATATATAATATACAACATATATTTTTTTAGATTAGATAGAAGTTTAAATACTAGAGACTTATTTGCTTAAGTACCCATAACTTGGAATATTTTATAGTTTTGGTTGTAGCTATTAGTGTCTGCACACAATTATTATATGTATCTAATTAGTGTTAATATATTTCCAGACAATGCCTTCGGCAAGCGGAGTGGGTGTCAGCATTCCATCCAACGAGGAGTGTGGTATTAAAGATGTCTGGAAACATAATTTGGAAGAAGAATTTCGAACGATACGACAGGTAATTGACAGGAATTTTTCGCTGCTTCTTTTTGCTTACTTTTTTAAAATTTTTCTTGTGAGAAAGCAGTGCAAGAAAGTTATACATTTTTTATTAATTCTGTTTATTAAAATTATATTTAACAATACGTTACGTCACGAGGCGCAATTACTATAGTGAAACACATTACAAAAACAACCCAGGCTTGAGGAATTGATATATTGAAGAATCTAACCCGGAAGCCTCCCGGGGATAAGTGCAGAATGTGGCATTGGGAGCTGTCAGATCAGCTGTCAGGGGTAAAAGAATAGGGGGAAATGGTGGGGAAGTGTAAAAAAATAGTGGGGAAATGTAGTCTATGTTACCCGCCGAGTCCTAAAGAATAAGGTTCCAAATTTTGAGTTCGATCTGTCGAACGGTACAGATTTGCATCGAAAATATGTTTGTGGGAGGGGGAGGGGTAAAAGAATAGGGGGGAAATGTCGCCTATATTACCCGCCGGGTCCTAAAGAATAAGTTTCCAAATTTTGAGTCCGATCGGTCAAACGGTACAGATTTGCATCGAAAATATGTCAGGGGAAGAGGAAGGGGTAAGAGAATAGGGAGGAAATGTTGCCTATGTTACCCGCCAAGTCCTAAAGAATAAGTTTCCAAATTTTGAGTCTGATCGGTCAAACGGTACAGATTTGCATCGAAAATATTTCAGGGGGAGGGGAACGGGTATGAGAATAGGGGGGAAATTTTACCTATGTTACCCGCCGAGTCCTAAAGAATAAGTTTCCAAATTTTGAGTCTGATCGGTCAAACGGTACAGATTTGCATCGAAAATATTTCAAGGGGTGGGGAAGGGGTATGAGAATAGGGGGGAAATGTTGCCTGTGTTACCCACCGGGTCCTAAAGCATAAGTATGCGAAATATGATTCGAATCGGACAAACGATGTGGATTTGTATAGAGAACAGACATGACGGACAGACATTGAGTTTTATAGGTATAGATATGAAACATACTTCTGTGCCAAATTTGGTATTTATATGAATTATTGTTATATTATATGCTCATAAGCAATTGATATCTCCCGTATAATATAGCTTTATATGAATTTGTCGATGGTTTTATCCTTTTTAGCTTTGAACATGCGTCACTAACTCAGTTTCGCTGTGTTTAGTCCAGCTTGACAATATTCAAGACTATATGAGTAGATACAGACTGTATGTGCCGTGTGCATATAGTCTGTATCTTGCGCGTTAGCGTCTATCATGTAATTATTTTTCGTTTAATATTACTGTGTACATTATGATTTGAAAAGTATTTGGAGCATATTGAAAGTATTATTTATTCACCAGAATCACTGGGCACGAATTTAATTGGAGCACTGTTCTTTAATTCACACAATTTTGCACTAACTGTCATTAATCGTGTCAGGTGTCGACTTAATGTTGAATGACTGTGGAGCACCTTATAGTCGTCTTTCCAGAATACTTACATGTCTGTTGAACACTATTGAACGCCCCTAGGTACTTTCCTAATTTATTATCGCTGGTCACATTGAATCGCCGCTTGTTGCTTGTTTTCTGTGTTTTATCTCTCATTTTGCTTCTGTCAAAACGAGTGTGTTCGGCACAATGCTGAGATTGTGAGACATGACACCCCATGTTCTCGAAGTTTCCGAGTTTTTACTTAGTTAGGACTACTTAGTTACTAGGATTACCTAGATAATTTTAAATTCTTTAATTAAACAAAAAACATTGTATTATTTTATCTTCTTCTTAATTGATGTTAACAACTGTTTTATGCATATATTCTATATATTATTTTCAGGTGGTGAAGAAATACCATTGGGTTGCCATGGACACCGAGTTTCCTGGAGTTGTGGCACGACCAATTGGGGAATTCCGATCTACTGCAGATTATCAATACCAACTCCTCAGGTACTGGTCACACGCATTACTGTATTTCTTTGATTCTAAAATGTTCAATCTTCACTCATGAACAAATTAGGAGCAAATGTAGATCTGTCTATAGCATAGTTAATAGATTTAAGAATGGTTAATGAGATTGTTTGATCCTGCGATAATATAATATTTTTAAATCTCATTTTTATTTGATGGCAGTGATATACGTATTTATTGTCAACTAAAAATGTTACTAATTGATGTAGATCAGGTAAGTTTGACAAATCACAAATGTTTTTTATTAACACTAGGTTTACGGGCATTTTTTATATACTTATCTCTATGGCACCCGTCAAATTGACGGGATGCACATAAGTACTTCATTTTTTCGTATTAAATGATTTATTTAACTGTTTTATTTAACTAAAGTCCTCATTTGTTCAATTGAAATGGTTTAATTCTTTTTTGGTATACAATGTTTTTTGGTATATTCTTTTTCTATGCAGTCGTTGATATGTTCTAACATGCACGTATCAATTATTAGTTCGAAGGCAGTTCGCACATGACCCGACATCACATTTCTTTTGGAATATCCAGTAGGTCCTGCGACACCTTTGAATATTGTGTGAATGGGTAGTCTACCGCTGGACCCACTTGCTTCAAAGCCCATCCATTGTCCATCGAAAACAAGTAGTTCTGTTGTATTGCTTTTGGAGGTGGATGACTTTTTCTCGGAGTCGGTGCTTGAGGAAATGCGCATTCTGTTTTTCACCTAGACCTGGAATGTTTTCTTCTTCTGATGACTCTTCTGTCATTTCGCTGTAGAAGGATTCGGAAGTCTCGGATTCATGTTCACTTTCACTTTTAAATGCTCTTTCTTCAGAGCTTGTACTGGAATGTACTTCATCGATGTTAGAAATTTCTATCAATAATTCCAAATACTTTCTTGATTTACTCATGGTTGCTAAAAATGGGTGAAGATAAAATAAATATTATTCTAAAAGTAATTAGTAATTATAATAAAACTACAATTAGTAATTATTAGAAAATTACAAATTAAAAATTCTTACAGTAAGTAGATTTTTTCTTTGCAAATATTTATACGCATTGCTAAAATTTTAAAACTTGATATAAGTATTCACACACAGACTACAATTCTAAAACTGAAGATTGTCATATGGTCAACTTTGCTAGAAATAAACCCTTGATAGACCATTTTTTATTGCCCCATAAATTATAATGCTCCAAATGCATTACTCAGGGCATAGGCACAGTATAGTAAAGCATACAGTATTATATCTTCATACAAACAGCCGAAACGACGCCCTTCGAAATCTCGGTATACTTCAGACTGCTCAGTCGCCGCAGGGCTGCAGTGACGTACGGACGCAAG
Source organism: Agrypnia vestita (assembly GCA_016648135.1). NCBI lineage: Eukaryota > Metazoa > Arthropoda > Insecta > Trichoptera > Phryganeidae > Agrypnia > Agrypnia vestita. The sequence continues at coordinate 13,220 of JADDOH010016916.1, read as the reverse complement.
CAGTGGGAGATGCTCCCACGCATAGTTTAGTAAAATTTACAAAGCAAATCGGAAATCCGTCAATTTGACGGGTGCTGTAAACCTAGTGCTAACCTTCATAGGGGCTTCAAAAGTACTAACGGTACCGTCCCTCGGGTCAGATTTGACCGAGTGGTATAATTATAGGGAAAAATGGATCAAAACTTCTTAGTTTTGCCTTTTTATTTTTAATTACGTCTATCTTATGTATTTATAACCATCGTTATATAAAATATAATATCAAATTGAAGTATTTACTACATAAACGCAATCAATTAGAAAGAAAATAATTAGAAAAAAAATTAATCCTTATTACATGTGCATAAAATGTATTAGGATGTTGTTTACGTACAATTTTTTTACACATCAAACAGATCATAGGTGTTTTACTGTCAGTTTTTGCACATAATTGACAACGACTTCTTTTGGGGGCCTTTTTAGCAGAACCTGTAGTATTTTCTTCGTTTTGAGGGAAGTTGAAGGAGTTTCTCGTATTGGACCTATTTTTTTTTGCCATTTCTAATGAGAAGTGATCTCTAATGAGAGAAAAAGTGTCCTCGGTAATGTTTTCTTGGACTTTATATACGTTGTAACCAGCTACACAGTTACACACCTAGGTTTTCCAAATAATGTAGCCGTTTTGCTAGACACCCTTCCATCCATCTATCATTAGCAGCGGTGAATAATACAAAAGCGTTGTATGCTGATATGTCCACCATGTCGCTGAACACTACTTGAGGCCATCTGTTTGTCTTTCTTTCGCAGGTAGGTATAGCAGGAGACTGCTTTATCCAGGGTATCTATGCCGCCTTTACACTTATTGTAGACTAATATTAATATTACAGTTCCAAAAATAGGTCTTCCTTTTTACTATCCCATAAACTTTCGGTGCTTTATATATATATAGTATAATAGTCAAATTATTGCGAATAAATCGTTACTATCAATATCATACAAATCATCAGCAAAAATACGCTTACCCTCCAAATTAGTATATTTCAAAATAGTATGTATTAACGAAGGAGGAAAAAATAGATGAAAACTCGATAATTCCTCTGTGGTAATTCTTGAACAAGAGTAACATGTCAAACCTGGCATCAAGGTAATGATGTTTTCTCTGGATGCTCCTCTTTGAGATTGAGTAAATGGTTCCTTGGAGTATTTTATTTGTCCGTCTTTTGAAGTCATTCTTCGAACATGCTATAACAGGCATCACTATTATAACTATCGCTGTCAGAAGATTCAGCTTCCTTGACAAAATCTTCTGTTTCCGAATATGATTCATGATTATCTGACACTTCTAATATAATTTCTATATCACTGTCTCTCATTTTTAGAGGCCCAAATTAGTTTTACAACCGTGAACTAAAGAATAATATATTCAAAGACAGATTATCATACTGTTGTTTTTGTATCACTGGTAATGTAGGTAGAATTACAAAATCCTATAAACAAATCGGAACTAATTACCTCAAGAATATTCTTAGGTTTTCACGGCCACTCAGAATCTTCAAGTTTGTGTTTACTGGGGTATTATGCCGTGTTGTTACGACAAAAGCCCGAAAGGTCTTTTGCCCGAAAGGCTTGTGTTGTTACGAAAAAGCCCGAAAGTCTTTGGCCCGAAAGGTCGTAACAACACGGCATAATACCCCAGTAAACACAAACTTGATAATTGCCTCAATTTTAATGAACGATGACCATGCAAAACGTTTTATGCGTTAAAAATTAACTTGTTGTTACTTGTGGGTCAAACTTGACCCGAAGGCCGTTAGAGTAAAAAAGTTCATACGCACAACAACATAAGTTTTAAAAAAAATATTAATTTGAAAATAAGCTTAAGACAGCGATTAAATAAAAGTCATAAAATATCAATATTCAAAAACCGTTAATTTTCGAGAGAATTGCTCATTCATCCCAAAAATGGGTCAAAATTGACCTGAAGACCTTACGAAGGTTAAGGCAAGATTCACTTTTTTGTAGTCTGGAGGGTCAATTTGGTGTAAAGTTTTCGAATCTTGTTGCCAAAATTACAGCTGTAGGTACATGCATTCAAACAATTTTATTATGAGAGTTCCATTCACTTTAAAAGCATTTGTTTTAAAAAAGTCAAGAAAATACTTGGTTTTCACGAATAAAATACAAACCTGAAGCACTATTTAAAATTTCTTGCAATAGAGTTATCTTTGGTACACTTTGTCTTGAAATATTTCTACATGAATATGATATATTTTTTTATAAATTGAATGAAATAATTTCAAATAGAAAGATTGGGGAAAAATATATTATTATTTTTGGGTAGGTGGGTAAACACAATGTTTTCAAAAAAATAAAAAATTCACATTTCATCTCGCATTTGCAGCATCCAAAAAAAGGGTTTAAATTATATATGGGTAAAGTAAAACCCCGTTCATTCAAACACCGATAATTCAAAATTGGCCATAATTCGACATTTTTAAAATCCGCAAGTCCCAAAATGTTAATTTCATAATAAATTAACCCTGATAATTTGAAAATTCCTAATTCAACATAATTTTTAGTCCCTTGCGCCACAAATCAATACATTTTACTTCATATAATTTGAAATTTTACAAAATTGAAAAATATATTTCGATTTTTTTTTATAAGTGAGAAGAACAAATATGTTAAATATCTGGTACTTTATGAATAAAAATGTCGCGATCTTTGTATTAGCTCTATAAATACAGTAAAACTTCAGTTTTAGGTTAATTGTCTTCATGTTTTTCCGCTATTTACACCGAAAAGTCGAAGTTCCGTTTCATCTCCATACATTCACGTACAAATATTTTGCGCAATTTACGCAGAAGAATTTTTCATTTCCCCAGGTTTTACACCATTTTTTTTCCAAGAACTCATTCATTCACTGAAATATTTAAAAAATTCAACTCTACTACATTCATTGAAATTTTCCTTTTTTCTTTCCACAAATTTAACACGTCAACATTAGATAAATTTTGTATTTTCAATGGGGCATCTTTCGTGTTTGGGTTCCGGCTCAAGCGAGTACTTATCAATATATTAATTACCCTAACCGATGTCGTACGTTTCTGCATTTGGATGATGATTTTTATTTGTATGATATGAACTCGTATCAATCAATCAGGATTGATAGCCGCGAGGCGCTCCGCGTCCTTTCCATATCAAGATTAAAATGCACTTGCCAAGGGAGGGGGAGCGGGAAATTTAAGAACACCAACCACCACTATTTAAATATTTAAACAATTTATTTAATTAAAACAGAATTCTTATCTTTAGACTTATCAACTAAAAAAAAAATATCACTAACTTAAAACTAATCCTAACCTAAACGCAAGCAGTCCTGATTCACAAACGTTATTGTGTCCTATCACTCGTTGCACGGAACACATTTCACTATCCGCGGCCCTCATAGCCGCGGTCGTGGTTGCCGCGGGTGGCTCCTCTGGCACACCGGGTCGCGTGCTTGCTACGAGCGCAGGATCCGCGAGCCGCGCGCATCTTGCCGCGTCGGTCGCGGGATCCGCGCCGTCATCTGGCGGGGGCGCGGTGTCCTATCCCAGGCCACGCGCTCTGTCCCGCCGATCGTCGCCGCTGCGTCGCATCGCCGGGAGACTTCCTCCTGGAACTCCTCGTGGAGGACCGGCCGCCATCCGAGGCAAGGCGGCCATCCTCGTCGTCGCGTCTTCTTCTCTGCGGGTGGCGTCCCGGGGCTGATACTCGCCTCACCGGGAGGGAGGTCGGGGCGAACTGATCCGGGCTTGCCGCACCGACCTCTCTTCTCGCTGCCCAGGGAGCCTCTCCCCGCGCACCCCTTCTCCATACTCATAACCCGCGCGGGGGTTGGATACGTCCGAAATATTCGCGCGTAAATATTTTCGGCGCGAAAACCATTATTCCCGTGGGCAATGTTCGTAAATTACTGCTTGCGTTATCATACCTAATACTAGTTACGAAATAATATTTACACTATTACAAATCTTATTCTAAAATAACATTATCTTATTCTAAAATAATAATCTAGGGCAACAATATAATTTTTAACGCCGCCAAACAGGAATGCGTCTTTTGCTCGCATCTGTTTTGCCGGCCCAAAAAAAAGGTCAACTTAAGGACGGAATTCCTAGAATAAAGCGATTCGGAGCGGCACAAATTAACGCGGTTATATCATGTATACAATAATTTTGCCGCGGTTCGCATCGGGTTGTGTGGCAAAGCGGATGAACGTCTGACTGCGTATCAGAAGGTGCCGCGTTCGAATCCTGGCAGGATCAAATTTTTTTTTTACGGTCGAGAATATTTTTTTTGTTGAAATTTTAATAACAAATAATTTTTTTATGTAACAAACCAAATTAAACAAAGATTAATTTTTTATAATGTTGTATAAAAGTAATCAACACTGCGAGAAGAGAAGAGAGTAGGTACCTACCTATCGAACTATGGTTTATTCCGCTCTGACTTATTAATCGGTTAGAAATTTTGAACAAATACTTTGTCTTAATTATATCTAAACTACCCGTAATTAAAAGTGGAAATTTACCAGATACAATTGACCGCGAAGCGGCTGACATAGGTAAACAATTGTGTTTGCTAGACAGCAAACACAATAGGCGCCCGCACGGCCTAGCAGTAAGCAATCGGCGAAGCCGATTGCTTTCCTGCTAGTTACGTTAGTAACTACGTTAGTTTCTACAAAATCCCTTGAATTTCAAATTAATGAGGTTCTATTGTACTAAGATAATCTCATTGTCAGAAATATAAAAATATTCAAAAAAATATACCTCGTGCCTAAAAATTTTTAATAATTCAATAACAGAGCCCGTTAAGGGGGTATTCTAGTCTAGAAATTAAAAATTTTTTTTTCTATATTTCGTAAGTTTAGACATTCAGAATTATGTCCTCAAAGGAATTTTTCAAAATTCAATTATTTACCGAGATACAGCGATTTCGATGGCGCGGCAAGTAACCGGAACAAATCGAACAATAGAGGGGGCGATGTTGCCGACTACCTGCGAATGGATTACCTCAAAAAACATTTCTTATGTACTATACCTAAATAATGTATATTTAATTGAAGGTCGTATTAACGTATTTTTTTGAAATCTTTTCGTTCTACTATTTAGTTCAGGTTAGTATCAAGTCTTTAAACATCGTTGACGTGCATTCTCTGCGAATGTTTTACAAATATTTTGAGAGAGTATTATAGTTTTTGTGTAAAATGGATAAACAAGTTCAAAATACATATGGTGCTAAGCGTGCATATAGAAAGACGAAAAGACAATTTAGAGTTAATCAACATACTGTAGAAGAAGAAATAAGTTTCACTAGTGCATCCGCAGCAAAATTGAAAAGATCGGGAGACGAAGAAGTTATAATAGAAAAAAATTACGGCTATTGCATTTTAGAATTTTTATCTATTTTTACATCTATTTCATTATTTATTCTGTGTTCTGCGTGTAAGCAAAATATAACATTTTCGTTATACGTCAAAATATAAAAATCGTTGAATTCTTTAATATGGACTTTTGCTCTGAAACACATAATGCAGGAACGCGGACCATTGAAATTCCTATTTTTCTCGCTGTTAGAATTTTCAATGAAGGTTTTATACCCATTCTAAAAATACTAAACGTTATGGGAATCACGATTGGTCCAAAATAGTGATGAACATTTTGCAATTTTATGGTTTTCAAATGTCTAAGCGTATAATATTTAAAAATATTATTTTCAGTCAAGTGATCTTCGCGCGGTATATGCACCTGCTCGTGTTCATACCATATCAGTGTGCCTTATCTTTTAGTTATTGTGCTTATTATTTGTTTCACTCTAATTAACGTACTGCATAGCCCCATACGAACATTCTGCGCTGCATTTGTTACTTGTTTGGGAACGCGCGAGTATTAATACGTGCATTCAGACAAGAGATGTCGTCCGACAGGGCGATTGGGTTACGTCGCCCGTCATGAACTTTTTATTATTTTTGGATGAATATGATCTGGGGTATTTCAATGCCCCGCTTTGGACCACATGGAAGTTTTGGATGCTTAGTGACGAAAAGGTTAGGAGACAGGGATGGAAAATTTTTCAATCGACATTTGTGGGGCACATCGGTATACTTTATACCTACTGTATAATTTTATCTTTGATTGATTATTAAGGATTTAGTTTATTTTTGAAAAATCTTTGTATAAGAAGCTATCCGGATAAAATTAAAGTCTTTGGAAAACGTTACTACAAAATATCACAATAAACTTTTGATGGTTAACTAACGTATATATATTAATTTAATATGGCAATGTAATTTCTCAGTATCTCAGATGGCAGTATAATTTCCATGTTATGGATTCACACTAAATTCAGAGGATAAAACTTACAGACACAGAACAAGATAAGTAAATAAAACAGATGAACCAAGTATTGGAAGGCAACATTAGAAGATGTATGAAAGTAGACAAGGCAAGAATTGTATGTCATAGAAGTAGAGTGTGTCTTGTTCTGTTCCCTCTACTTTCACCTACAGAGAATGGTGAGATGGTAAGCGAGTCTTTGATTCTGTGATGTACTTTTTAATGAGCCCCGGGCCAGGCCGCACCCGTGCGTCCTAGCATGACTGTCCCCAGGGGCCAGGGCGTCCAGAACGTAATTAATTATTTCTCGACGACCACGTATCGAATTTGAAAAACGTGATTTTTTCCAGTAAAGAAATCCCGTGGTGACTTCAATTCAAAAACATCGCTGATTATAGCTTAAATCAATAATCAAAATCGAAGTTTTTCTGCCGTTAAAATCGTATAGGAAAGTTGAAGATGGCGCCCGGCACGCATGTTGTGCAATCGAAATTCAAATATTCCGTCATTCAAGGTCACGCACAGAGTGCGCGGGAAATAGGATTTTTTTTTTTGATTTTCGATTTATTTGTGTACACATGTTCAAAAATACATACGATACGTTTTGCAATTTTGCAGTTTTTGTTGATTTATGATTCAATTGAATACCAACAGTGATTTATTAACAAAAATACATGCAATTATGTTGCGTTTATTTGAAATATGTGTGTTTGTGAAAGTGTATGTAAGTGTTTGTGAATGTGTGTGTAATATTTTTCCACTTAACATTCCAAATGACCCATAATAATCAACACCTCGAACCCCCCCCCTCCCCTCACCTACCCCCTCAACCGCCCCTTCACCGTAACATATTTGCTTGTTTCAACTTTTAAGATTAGTACACAATAATCCTGATGAAGAGAACATTGTTCTCGAAACATGTAGATTTTTTAATCTAATATAGTGGTGAAAACAAAGTAATTTGTGTTTTATTTTAATAATAATGTCACCACAAAGTTCAAGCCTTCATACATAAGAAGAAAAAATATTCTTCGAACAGTTATTATTATTAATTACAAATTACAGGGAATTTTGAATTAATCGGGATTAATCACTGTCCCATATTTGCCCATTTCTAGGCGTTTTGTTATCGCAAACGCGAGCATGGCATTTGAAGTCGACCCTACTTCCCATCCCCTCCTTCCCTCGCCTATACTAAAACTTGTAATCTACCTGTTGTCGAGAGTGTTGTGTCTCCAGTGTCATGTCAATTATCTATTACAATTAGAAAATAAACTTTTGCAAGTGACGTGCTGTCGCGTTTCTGTATAAAGTGCTTCAATACAATCACCAATTTATCGAATATTGCAGTGAAATTGAGAGGCGGGGGAACAATTTGTGGTGGTGAGTTCGGCATTTCACCCATTTTTCTTTCTCGTTCAAAATTACAGTCCACATTTTATCGTATTCATCCCTTCCACACATCCTTGTCCTGTAATACTCTCCTATTTCCGTATTTTAGTCCCTCCCTGTTTCCTGATAATTCGCAAAGGGAACATTTCTGGTCCAATCGAGCGGAGGTTTGTCTCGAACCAGTTTCATTATCGTGTTAACTGTTCTTTTTTTCTTATTTAAGTTATGAAGCTTGTGGCTATAGTGTACGATGAAACAATATACGAAATTAACATTTGTAGACACTACTGATTGTTAAACAAAACTTAGAGGCGTGTGTTGTCCGAAGCGTGGGATTCTAAACATTTTCGATAATCGGCGTAAAACGTGTCCAAGTGAACGCCGCAATTATGTCAAATGGTTTTATGGACCTACTATGAACCCAAGGAGAAATTTGAATTGTTTTAAGGTACAGATACACATGCTTCTTTAGTGGCATGCTAATGAGCATGCCACTAATAAGCATGCCCTAACAACTGTACACACTTGCTCATTACTGGCATGCTTATTAGTGGCATGCTCATAAATAAGCATGCCCAAAGCTAACAATCAAACACACATGCTTATTAGTGGCATGCTCTTGTCATAAAATAGAGACGCTCTTGTTTAAAATGGAAACTTTGCAAACTGAAATAGAAAATTCAAGTGAACCAATAAATCAAAAAAGTTCCTGAGTTTCCATCCGCACATTTTTGATTTTAGTTTATATAATTTTTATTGTAAGTTTTGAATCATTCATGCCTATTAATAAAGTTTCGTAAACATTATTTCTCACTATATTATTTTTACACATCGGTGACCGAGTATTCCACAGACATTCTTGATTCCCATAATAAGTCACGAAAAGTAATGTTTTATCATCTCCCCAACGCGCCATATTTGTTTCATCTGTCGCGGACTGAGAAGATCGCATTGATAATACTAGCAGCGAAGCCTGCGAATGACATAAGCATGCTCATAAATAAGCAAGTCTGTTCACACATGCTCCAAAGATACCCCTTCTCTATGGTGAATGACAGTGGCATGCTTATAAATCAACCGGCGGTTGATTTTTGAGCATGCCACTAGGTGGCATGCTCATTTCTAGCAATGTGCGTACACACATGCCACTAATAAGCATGCCACTGTCAAGGTCGATACTGCGCATGCTCACGTGCCACTAAATAAGCATGTGTATCAGACGCCTTACGACCCTGTCGGCAGATCGCCACGGCCGCGCGTCGCCGAAAAGGCCATAAAACCGTTCGCATACGACAGAGACAGATACTGTGGCGCGGCTTTGAAAACGTGAAATATTTTTACATTTTATTTCGCTATAAATTTACGTAAATGTATTGGCATTTTTTCGTATGGGACAAAACTGATTTTGTTATACATGTCAGTGGGATTTCGTTATATAAATGCATTTTTGTATGAAAAATTGGTTTTAGGGGATAAATTTCGATTTTTTTCCATATATGTCATTTTTTGCTATATCGGGTTTCGTTATATCGCCGTTTTACTGTATCTGCTTTATTCATGTGCAAATTTTGTATTCCAGGTGCAACGTTGATTTGCTGCGAATAATACAACTTGGTCTCACGTTTATGGATGAAAATGGAAAGACCCCTCCGGGTTACACAACTTGGCAATTTAATTTCAAATTTAACCTTCAGTAAGTATAATTTATTAATCTAATCTCAATATTTTAATTAGATGCACCGTTGGAGGTCACCAGATTAAAATTTATCCAGCATCTTTATTGAGCGGCAGGAAGAATTATTATTGTAGGTACCGGGTGGGGATGCTAACAATCTGATATATGTGGTAACAAGGATTATTTGAGTTTCTTACCTGGTTCTTCTAAATTTTCATTTATCACCAGAAGTATTTTTGTAAACATCGACTTAGATGTCGATGATGATGTATTGTTGCATGCGCATTATTTGTAATATCTTTTAAGACTTTAATCGTGTAACAAAAATCCCCACGATACATCATGCCATTTCATTAAATCATGGTTGAGATTAACAAATATAATAAATGTCATAAAAAACGGTTAAAAAAAAATGAAATTTCGTACTGGGTCTAAAATGACCCACCACTGCCGGCCGTGTTTTGTTTTGACCAATCGGGCTTTACGGGTTAAAAACAAACATGCGTAAAATTCATTATTCATAATGTCATACCGAGAAGTAAAATGTGTGATGAATGTTTATTTTTATGAAGGAAAATTCTGCTGCAAAATTTAATTTATGAAATCGTAACAATGTTACAATTTTCAAACAATTGACACAATTGCGAATTCCCTTTTAATCTGGAAATGCCTATGCAGCACCCTGTCAAACTCTCCAGTTTTGTCTGCACAAAATCATTTTTGTCTGCAAAGGTTTCTCCAAGTTAACCCTCGTGCTCTGTGCAGTGTTCTCTAATAAACAATTGCAAACAATTTTTGATTGATGTTGAAGAACAGGGTCTAATTGTTATGTACATTGATCGGCTAATAGCTCTGCGCCACGACCTCAGGAGTAAAAAAACTGATTCGAGATACTTTTATGGATGATTGCCTTTTCCAATAAAATGTTTTCAGTAAGCAGTGGAGTTATCTCCTGTTATCTCACTATGTCTGGTGTAGTTAACCGCTTTGAACTTGTGAAGTTAGAACCACGCGCACCCATTATGTTTGGCGTAGCCCCGAGTAGGCACCAATGCCATCTACACTTTCATAGAGTCATCAAGCTGTCTCTACAGGGTAGATCCTTTACATCTTAGTCAGCATCTCCGAGTAATCCGCTCCTATTATCCTCGCAAGTATGCACGCGCTGTACCCTAAATTAAAGATGGAGACTTCTTTCCTCGGTGCAGTGTTGATCTCCACAATTTTCTATTATTGTTTTAAAATTATTTCTATTTTCAGTCAACAATTAATTTATTATTTCACACATTTTTTTTACATTTTAAATAAGTTTTGAGTGGAGTTCAAATATTTGAAATTCAAATCATTATGCAAGGTTTTTGTGATTTTTATCCATTTGTTGATTGATTATTGTTAAAATGAATTTATGAGATTTACCATAAAAGATAACAGACTTTCAAACATGTGTGTTTTACTTAACTTAAACTTACTTCAAAATAAAAATTGTAAAACAAAACATACAAAACAGAGAAAATGTAATTTCAATATTTTTAATCCACATGGGGTCCGTCAACTTTCAATGGAGTGTTTGTAAGAATAAATCTAATAATGTTAAAAAATAGAAGCAGAATTTGTTTCATTTTTCACTGTGCAACAAAAATGGAAAATTTAGTCCCTAGCACCACAAGGGCAAGATATCACCTATCATTTTAAGAAAACATTGTGTGCAATAAAAAGGCTGATGAGTTCTCATTATTTTGGTGTCTAGGGTCAAATATCTATTTAATTGTCTATACGTTGGTATTCAAAGTTTTATGTCATTTTCAGGGAAGATATGTATGCCCAAGACTCAATTGATTTACTACAGAACTCTGGTCTTCAATTCAGAAAGCACGAAGAAGATGGTATAGAACCCCTGGAATTTGCCGAACTTCTCATGACCTCCGGTAATGCTCTATTAGAATGCGACCACTATAAATTGGCGTGCGAGGGAGGGCGTCCCTGTCGCGTAACAGAAGTTGCCAGGATGTAAATTTATTACACAATACATAATGTACAGAATGTCCGGTGATCGGTGTCGTAGCCTTTAACAGAAATTTGGTCGGGCAGCACTAAATAAACCAAGCCGTAATGGCGGCCGTTCTATCTGTTAAACTGTCAGACGGTAATATCGCTCCATTATTTGCTTTTTCAGCTTCGCAAAACTTTAATACTTCATTGGCAATTGTTCTTGCACCATCCCGGACTGTTTAGGATGTTTTGGACATAATAATTCAGTGTATATTGGTAATCAAGATGTCACAGCTCCCGAGCAAATACAAAATTGTACTGAATGACAGGGCGAGGGGTTACTGCCGGGTGCGGGTTTTGGTTCCAAAGTCGCCGCATGCCAAGTTATTGTGGTCAAGCAATACATCTATAACAATTATTATACAATCATATTTATTTCATTATCTTTTTATTTCCCACTGTCATTACTTTACTGTATAAATATTGCATAAAATTCAGAAGTTCGCAATACAAATGTAATGGATTTTGTATGATCGGGTGCTAAAATTATCCGCAGTATGACAATTCCCAAACAAAATGTCAAATTGTTGAAAGTAAAATCCCAATCAAAATGTTGTGTGTGTGTACAGTGAATTGACCGCATAGAAGAATGTATGTTCAAAAGTCTACAACACAATTTTGAGAATTATAAACATTTAACAAATTTTATTGTTTAAAAAGGTCAAAACGGTTCATACAACACGTAAAATGTTCATATTCATCAAAAGTGATGAAAAATTCTAGAGGTATAAAAAATGATCAGGAATGCAAAAAATAAATACAGTGAATCCTCCAAAACCTTTTGGCTGCTAAACAAATGTAAAAAGTCATTTTGGTTGAACATTAATTTTAAAATGACGTTTAGACAAAGACGAATGCATCCTGTGTATGATTTATTACTTGAAAATATTTCTCAGATAATGTTGTTAATATAAACAATCACTTGAGATGAAAAAATCATTAAGATAATATAAATATTGACTAAATGAATAATCCATATGGAAAATAGGTGTCTGAGTTACAAATACTATCAGGCATACAGGTCAGGAATATAATCACGTGTGCTGTCTGATGAATTGCTGATATCTTCAATATGCACTTATGCTGGTACTTCTTTATCAACATTTCTGGAAATGGTTTGAAAATAATGTTTAAAGTCTTATAAAGTCCTTTAGAACACGTAAATAGGTAAACCATAAACTGGTCTCAAGTTCTGCAGATGATAAAGATTCAACCCTGTTGATCGTTTGCTTCATGACAGCCACATGAGAAATAATATTTTCATCTTAACAAAGACTTGTTATATATTTACATAAAGGATTGATATTTCTTCACTACTACTTCTACTACACACAGTACTAAAATAATTTTGTTATACATTTAACAAAATTTTGCTATATAAATGCATTTTTATTGTACTCAGCTCGATGTTTTGACAATATTGGAAGAATGTTTCACCAATTTTTATGTTTGATATCTCCAATACATTTAGGAGGCCAATATGACCATTGTTAAAAAGGATTGAAGCAATATTAGCGGCAATTTCAACTGTGGGTCTGTTGTTCCAGTTTCGCAAAATTCTACATTACTTCCACACAGTTTACATTTCACATGCTCACTTGTTGCTGTAAAAACAGCAATGAAATTTATCAGTCTGTACCCGACACTTGGATTTATTGTAACGGAAGCTAATTGGCCATTGCTCAACTTTCTCGCAGAGCTGCTAGCTCTCGGCTCTTCTCTCTCCAATTCACATGTATTAGGTG
>JADDOH010016914.1:0-41987 GCA_016648135.1 Agrypnia vestita | reverse complement strand
ATCATATTGTTGATGATTAATTGGAATTATTGAATTAACCTTTGATCTCCATTCATCATTATCATCATTGGCGATACGAGCCAGTCCAGATCCATTGCCGACTACAGAAAAGTTATCTTAGCTTCGTTGTTTCGAGTAGAATCTCTCATAAGGTGACTAGCTCAGTTCCCACTGAATGGTAATAGTGGTACGAGACTACCTTTTTTAGTACTTTTTGACAGGGTTTTATCAGAATATCCCTTTTTTGATGTGAAAACATCTTTAAAATCGTTTCAAGACATAGGGTGCTTGTTAAAAAGGTGTAGTTAGAAGTATTATGCAGAAGCAAATTATGTCAGTGGATTGATTTTTTTCGAAATTGCTGTGGCCTCGAGAGAGCAAGAGGCACGTGTGAAATAGTTACAAAAAGGCACGCCCAGTCAACGTCGGGACGCCGAGGCTTGAAAAATTTAAGCCCAGTTGGCTTGAAATAAGTTTTACATGAAATCAAAAGTGGTATAAAAATACGATCGTAAAAAGGCGAGGCTTAAGTGAAAAGAGGCGGCAAAAAAGAAAATTAATATTAATTATTCCTAGTCACGAAAAAACTTAATAATAATGCATCTAAATGAGGATATTAATTACATATTAAGCATATTTAAGCAAGCACAAACATAAATGTATTCTTAAACGTACATAAAGTTAACACTTAGTTAATTAAAAAATAAAACTAATTGCATGTATGAATGGGAAGACGATCTAAAAAAGATGGTTGGTCCAGAATGGATCAGAGTTGCAAAGTATAGAGAAAAATGGAAATCTTTAGAGGAGGCCTTGTCGAAAGACAAGCTGTTTCTAAAAATAATGACCCAAACGCTGAGAATTTAGAATAATTTAAATAATATAATATATATAAAAAAATCTTTTTAGTTAATAAGATTAGAATGTTTTATAAGTTTAACAGCAATAAAGGCTAATTTAGACGTATATAAAGTAAAACGCTTAGTTAATTAAAAAAATAAAACTAATTGGATGTATGAATTAGAAAGATGTACAGAAAAAATCTATGTATCGAAGAACTATTTGGTTACCACCGGGTAATAGTCGGGAACTATTCGTTTTCGGGGAAAAGCGATACTAATTTCGTCACGGAAAAGATAATTTTTACATAAAATAGTATCCGGCGATCAGCGGTCAGGCGAGGGTTGGTTCCGACCGGTCGCTCTTGAGACCCTCTCGACTAAATCAATTGGCAGCGACATTGGCAATAATTGGCTTCACGCACCTCACTACAGACCGATAGACCAACGCAACAGCAGTACACTGCAATATTGCTACAAATCAATCCATTACTGATGATTGCTTTTGCTTGGCCCTCCAATTTCAATTTGGACTATCTATCACCATCTATCCATCCAAAATCGAAAATCCGAAATTGTCTATACCAGTGGTTCCCAAAGTTGACAGAACCGCGACCCACCAAAAAAAATTTCTGGGAAAATGTGAGACAGGAGGTGGGTTCTTGTCTCACATTTTCCCAATAAATCTTGTTATTACACGAGGGACAGTTCAATTAAGAAAAAAAGAAAAACGTTCAAATATAATCGAAATTTTTCATTACGAAAAATATTGAAAGGATGCAATTGTTGCCTATTTCTTGTCATAACGGCATTAGCGACAACTTCAATTCTAGTCACTTTTAATCGCAGTGAATTTGATACGTCCAATTTATTTCCGTTCTTAGTCTTAATATAAACCATGGTAGAAAATTCCACTTCACATAAGGTAGTAAAGGGGAGGAGGATTTCATCGCTTCGTCAGACAAGCAGGGATAAGTGTCAGCAACTTTGCTAATTGCTTGTGATTAAAAATATTTTTCAGCGACATATCTTCTGATCAATCAATAAGCTCTTCACTTGCTTTTATTGACATTTCAGTCGGTATGTTGTCTTGAAATGGATTTTAAATCCAGTTTATTCCGTTGAACTTTTTCATCTCTTCTTGGAAGTAGGCGTTAAAGTTATTTTTCAACTCTGTTAAATGAGTGAAAATTACAGACACTACTTTTCTATAATAAATACGACACGTCCTGGACGAGACGTGTTGCCCGGTGTTGTGACTGTGACCCACCTAATATCCGCTCGCGATCCATCAGTGGGTCGCGACCCATAGTTTGGGAAACACTGGTCTATACTAATATATAAAGAGGTAAAGTTTGTGAAGTTGTAAGTTTGTAAGTTTGGTTGTAGGAGATAATCTCCGAAACTACTCATCAGATTTCAAAAATTCTTTCATCAATATTTAGAATGCACTTTCAGAGTGGTTATAGGGTATATATTATCCAGTTAAAATAAAAGAGCTTTTCGTGGTGACCTTTTTAACAATTAAAGTCGACGAAAAAATGGTCGAGCGAATGCATTTTTTACGAACGCTGCCTTAACAGTAAGAGAAAAATTAACGCTCTTTATAGAGAAGTTTAAAAAATCAAAAAGGCCCATAAAAATTTCATTCATATTGATAAAATATGAATAAAATAATATATCTTTAAAATTAAAATTAATTTTAGTTAAAAATTTAATCTGTCGGGGGTAATTAAAGAAGGTAACGTTAAATTTTTATCAAAATAAATTTGATTACCGTCAGGAAAATTTTATGTAGATAAAAATTGCCTTCTACACAATATCATTTGGACGAGTAGTTTACGCGGTATATTGGTGTTGCAATACACGGTATTGGTATTGTAATAAACGGTATTGCTAGCCAATACTTAACACAATACTAACAACGTTCTCACCCTGCTTTGGACACGGTATTGCAAGCCAATACTGAACTACAACACCAATACTCATCAGCAAGGCAATACTTAAAACACACACTCGTCACATCAGCCCTGATGATAGATCCTGCAATGAGATCCAAAACGTCGTCCGGAAAGGTTGTAAAAACACGGCATAATACCCCAGAAGACACAAACCAGAAGATTTTGAGTGGTCGTGAAAACCTAAGAACATTTTTAATTAGTAAACATGTCTTACATTAGAAACGAATAAATTGAATGCATCCCGTATAATAGTTATTATACGGGATGCAGAACACAAATATGTGACGTATACGCTCACAACATGAATCGGCGGATGAAAAACTAAAGTACCTCACGCATTAAAACGAGATCTTTAAAATTGTCGTGTTAATAATTTCACCCAGATCATATAACTTAATACACCAAATCACACAGTAAGTACATACTATATGCTCTCGTACATATTTAATGTGGCCATTAAAGTTACCTTACTTAGTTGGCCAGAACATTAGCAACATATGTCCTAGGTAGAAATGTAATATACCTACGGTTAAAATACATTACAATGGAAATGGATTCTTAGAAATGCGAACTTCAAGCTTGGCAAACTTCTCGATAGACACTCAAATAACAAACCAAGCGAATCGACAAGAAACTATTGTCTAAGTATTCTAATGATAGAATTTATTCTAAATCTATTTGTGGTAAGTATTTGAAGAAATTACTTTAAAATCTGTTTGTTTAAATATAAAAACTTAAGTAAGTTTATACTTCACTAACCACTTTTGAATCGGTTAATTTAGGATCGTACAGCAATCGTTTTACAATAAATAGGAAATCACTAGAGATGTGGAAAAGTTAGTCGATCATTATTGAAGTCTCGAAACGATACTATATATTATGTGTACGAGATTGCAGATTCGCTGGGTTGACAGTACGTTGCTGTGATGGAAAGCGATGTCACAGAAATTAGCGAATTGTGAAATGACCATAAGCAAGTATAGACAAGAGTAAAGAGAAATAGAAAAGCACCTTTTTACATATTTGTGAAATAATCTCGAGTGATGAGTGCGAAATTTGTGTGAATTAGGGAACGGTGCTCCGATTAAATTCGTATCCAGTAATATTATAAAACTTTAATTAATTTCAAGTGATTCGTTTGCCTCTCACAGCCATGATACTGTGACAATATTATTATTTTTTAAAGTAGAAAGGTTGAATAAATAAAACAATGATTGATTCAGGTTATATACAGCTATCTATTAAAAATTAGATTGTTTTTCTGCGGGTTGCAATAGGCATCACCTCTGATAATTTGTCCCAGGTACATCGTTAGTTTTAGATGTTTTCCTTTATAAAGGTTGAACATTTTTTTCGTGCTCTTACAAATATATATTTTTTTAAATTAGGCATAAAAAAATACACGCATTTAATGTCAATGAATTTATCATATTGTACCAAGATGTTAAAAATAATTACGCAGTTCAGTCACGTCTTACGACACTATCGAAAAATCGAGAACAGCCTTGCGTGATCTATACAATCTTTGGGAGGCTTCTGAAATATTCGAGAAACATCTATAAAAACCTAGAAGCCACGAGAATCTTCTCCTAAACACTGCAAAAAACCAGAGTTACCGAGTACCAGCATTTTTCAGGTATAAATATGACGCGCGCGCGAGAGTTTTTGGTTGGAGTTAGTCGCGTTTGACAGCGAAAATAAAGCGAAGTCGACCGCAGGCAGCGACACTTGGGGTGGCCATTTGGAGCGATAACTCAGGTAAATAATCTAGCGAAGTTGTTACTTAAGTAGCGAAATAAACCGGAGCGATTAATATAGGCAAAAATTGTAAGGAATCTTAAATAAAGTGTTCCAGTAATAATAAAGTGCTATATTAACGAGAGATGAATTATGAAATGGTGTAATTGAAAGAATTGTGTTAAGTGACTTTGTACGTTAAATAATTAATTAATCAGTAATTGAATGGTTGTAGTAAGAAAGACACTAAGTACCAAAATTTCATTTTTCAAACTAATTATGCAGCTTGGTTCTATATGACATCGCCACTAACCCCCGTAATGCATTATGCCCCTGCAATGTTGCATTTAGCCGTAATGCCCGTTTGAATATCGTGACTTCGCCAAGTACCACGGCGTATTATTTTAAAAACGGCAATAAGTGCTATGGTCCGCTAACTGCAGATTGTATGAAAATGGCTGAACAAGTAGGGTACGCGTCGTGTGAGCTTCCCATACAAACAACAAGGAAAAGGTGTTTTAAAAAATATAATACAAATAAAAGAAAAAAAAAACACAAGGCCTGGAATATACATCAATAACTCGGAATATCATTCCAGCAAAAAATCCACCAGTAAATAAGGTACGATTTAAATTGTATTTTGAAATTAACATTCATCCCGGTATTTTGTTACGGACTAAGGGACACTCTTTGAATATGCTCGGGGTACTTACCTAATGTTAAACTACACAGACGTCGGACTTAGTGCCTTTCATAAGAAATAGCGCTGGGTACTTGGGAGTTGTTTGAAGTGCATATTTCGCAAATTAATTACTGGAAACACAGAAAACTTTTTCTTCTAGTCTTTATGTGGAAAAAACAGATAAGATGTATAGTATAGATTCTTCAAAAAAAAATCATAAAAACTTATATGTGACATTTTTATTCACTATATCTTATTTTCCTCGGCTTCTCGGTCATGGTTCTTAGTGCATTATTTGATTCATTCAACCATTCAATTAATAAATCGCTAATTAATTTCCAGCGTTTTCATTAATTCCTCCTGTAGCCATGTGACAATATGTTTAGTGTATGCCCTGTCATCGCACACCTCTCTTTGCATTATTTCGTCGTTACCGGAGACCTTGGACTAGAGCGGTGAAATATCCGGGACTGACCGTTGATTGGTCACAGTGACGTGCTTCACCAATGGTCGGCATAGCGAAAAATTGTGTACAAATTAATTGCACAGAAAAAAAAACATTAAATTTTTTCGTTTTTTTCGGTTTTCTAATATAAAGATAATGATGTTGTGCTCGAGATGCGATCTCGGCGCGTGGTCCTATGACTCGTCAAAAATGACGGTACTTTTACATGCCGGTTCCCAAAGAAAAAGTATTTACTTATTTATAGCTGATACCCATGAAATAGTAATAACCACCAAAATGCAAAAACTCATGCCGGCAGTTAATAAAGGTACTATTTTAAGCCCTGACATATCTTAAGTTGTGGAGATTGTGATGCAATTTATATCGGGCAAGGTGGGAGCAAAATAAAGGAACGACTAGATGAACATAAAAGAGCCATAAAAAACTTAAGTTTAAATTCGAAATGGCAGAGCATGCCAGAATGGAGGGACATAAGTTTGATAATAGTAATTCGAAATTGTTATATGAGTGCAGTGAAGGAAGAAGTATGGACATCTTGGAAATCTTAGTAATTAATAATAATAAAATAAATAATAATAAATCACAACTGAGGTGGCTTGGACATGTGCTCAGAATGCCAGAGGAACGATTACCAAGAAGAATCCTCTTGGCAACCCCGGAGGGAAGACGGCCGGTGGGTCGACCCAAATTAAGCTGGGATAGACAACAAAAAAATGTATTTGAAAACAGAATGGGTCTGGACTGGTTGACTCGAGCAGAAGCAGCGCAAGACAGGGGATCACGGAAGCACCTTGTCGAGTCTTTGGGCCCTCGACCCTACTAGGACAAGGGGAAGAAGATGATGATGACGAAAATAAATAACATAAATATAATTAACATCCAGATACCACCCATAACCTCTCCACTCCTATCCATTCTAACCCCGCCCCCGACCCCCACCACCATTACACCCACCCAATCCCTATAAATACTGTCTCGAATTATTTTTAATTTAGTTGTAAACGTGTTATTGACAATGAGAGAAATCTCGAAAACGTTCCAACAATTTAATAAATATTTAGTGGAATAAAACAGCGTGGTTTTAACTCATCTTTAAAAATACTTAACTTAACATTCAGAGGAGGTTATAATGAGGTTAGTAATATAAAGTTAGGATACTGTACATACGAGGGTAGTAGAGAGATACAACGTGAACACCCGTGACTCTAATATAACTTATTTCCTGTAACACCACAAAGTTTAGTTTATCGTAAATAAAATTATCACTTTGCCCCACAGAGTAAATACTCCATCTATGGTTAATATTGGCAATAACTACTTTTACAAATGGTTTTTGATTTCACACATTTTCCGTTTATGCTGTACAAGACATATATTTGAAATAAATCCAACTTTTTTCCATTTTCAGGGTGTGGTACAAAGCACGAAAATAAGAGAATACCTTCATAAATGTCAGATGTTTAACGAGATTACAGCTTTTAAATTTCACAAAGGTGACGCAAAAGCGACAAGCATTGAGATTATCAAGTGCTCTTGACAAATATCATTACCCTGTGGGTTTATGTGGAATATTATATTCGCATTGTATAAAAATTATATTTTTTAACTCTCAAAATTTTGTTTACACTTTTATAAATAGCAATACACCGGCTTTATATTTTATTGTATTGCGAGTCATTTACATATTGTATGGTGTCAGAGAATTCTCATTCAGAAATGACAGCAAATATGATATGTGATAAACCCAACCTTCCATGATTTTGTGATGTATTTATGTTTAACCTTTAAGTGCTGACGTCAAATTTTTGTAACGTTAATACTGACGTGCGGTCTATCAAGCCCATAATATTAAAAAACATCCTGTGTTTAAAAACGTTATTTTTGTTAAAGTTTTAAATTTAGATTTAAATAGTAATGTTTTTTGTGATAAAAAAATCAGACTACAACTACAGATGATTTATTTATGTATTTTTCAGTCAGACTTCTTTTTGTGGGAAAATTTTTAACAAAGATCACGTATCACACGTAAATCAATATAAATTTTATACCAGGTTCTCCAATACTGGTATAATCAAAAATATTTTATAGTTCATTTCTCTAATTATTATAATATTTGATTTATAATAATTAGTATTTTTTTGATTATTTGTAATTATTTACTACCAAGAGAAGGCAGGGAATGGAATGCTTTCTTATCAAATCTCATGCAAATTAAATAATGTGGTGGTTAGATACTTTATTACATTTGTGTGAGATTAAAGAATAATGATTCATTGTGTTGTTTATTTGATGATTTGGTAAATACGCATTAGTATTTCGTGATGGATAACTACGCAGTAGTGTTTTTGCGACGCGACGAAATTTGAAGTGTGATTTATCTAGATTATAAATCCTAGGAATCTTAAATTAAATTAAATAAAAAAAGAAAAAGAGTTTGCTTAGGCCATTGAATTAATACTTCCGCAATGTTTTATACAATGTAAATAGACTTCTACAAATTAATTCATTTAAGAAATTACATCCTACACAATTCATACTATATCAGTAAGAAAGCGTCTTATATAGCACAGATAACAACAAGATTACGTCGGATTATGTTGTAATGTGTTGGTTAATTTGTAAAAAGAGTTCCGCGACAGCATTTAATTGAAAAACTACACCATTTAACATTGCGCAGAGAACAATAGGTCAGGTTAACCCTTAAACCGGATTCATGGGTCCATTTGTACCCTACAAAACATAAGAACATACTTTCATCCAATCTCACAGCATAAGAATTAGCGAATTTGGATAATATTATAACGTTTTTTGTTGCGGTAGATGTTGGATGTTCGGCACTTAAAGTTTACTAGAAGCGGAGGTTCGCATTGATGTTGGATCTAAGTGGCTCCACGATACTAGCTAGGTCATTTTTTTGTGATTTATTTTTATTAACTTATTTCGTATTTTTATGGCTATTATTTTAATAGTGGGACATTTCAATGACCAATATATTGTTGCTGAGTACGAAAATTGTTTGGATTTCCTGGGACCAAGTGAGTAATACAAGTAGAAGATAAAACTGAACATTCGATATCAACGGCTAAGACGTGCAACGTAAGAGGAAGATGTTACTTATATGGCCCTAAAAAGATAATAAAAATTGCAAACATGTGACAAATGTTTAAATCATATTTGTAACAATATTTGATAAAAAAAGATGTCATGCAATTGGTGCTATGCAAATAGTTACTAAATAAATAAATAGTTAAATAAAGAAATTAAAAATTATTCAAAAAAGGCAAAATAATTTTATGATGACATTGTAAAGGAAAGACATTCACTCCAAATACATATTTCGGCGTTTTTTTTACGAAAATATGGGTTTTTATTATTCATTTATATCAGAATGTGTATTCCAGACTGCAGTTTTTTAAAGCAATAACTTAGATAGATATTTCCTTATATAAAAAGTAATAAACTGAACATTATTTATAATAATTAAGAAAATATAAGCATTAATCGACAGGCCGCGGCCAAAAAAACCGTTTTTAGTATCTTAGGCGGCGCAAAGTTTTAATGAATATTTATATCTAAGCATTATATGTTTTTTAATACGAATAAAGTATACTTCATCATATTAAATCGGTACTTAGAGAATTAAGAAATATTCAAAAATAATTTAGATACAATCTTTTAAATTTGCAAGAAATTTTACGTTTTTTGTTGATTCTAAAACGCTTTTTATTTATATAAAAATATGTTTTACAATAGTATATTCTATTACTACTAACACTAATTTAAAGTTAGTTTTTTTTTAATAAAAACACCTTAATAATTATTTAAAAATAAAAATTCCAAAGTATGAAATGTGCCAGTAAATGACGCCGCTACCAACGGCATTCTGTTTTATAATTACGTAATAATAACGTCTGCAATAAATTTTGAGTAAACTGAATGATTTTTTAGGTGTAAATTTTTTTTTCATGTGATGCTAGAAGGCGTTTAACCGTTGGGTCCATTAAGACCCACGATTTCATACACGTTTGTCAAAGTGACATTTCCGGTTAAGGATTAAGTACGTACACTGTCGTGCGCGAACCGCGGTACCGCACAGGCCCCAGCACGGCTGGTGACGTCGCCCATTCAGGAAGGCCGCGGCGGTCTTCCTCGGCATGAATGGAGAGTGTAATTGCTCTTTGTTCCTGCAAACAGCATCCACGGCTCCTCCGGCGAGGATGATTTACTGCCGCGCTGCATTGTGCCGCTAATGGACGGCTGCACACTCGGCCGATTTGGATAATTGCACCTTTGAGGAATGTCAATGTTGTATCGCCAGCGGCCTGCGCCGGATTCGCCAGCCAACCGAGCTGTGTATTACATGTGTAAAGTAATAATGAGACAATGTTATCGCATTACGCATTAAACTTCGGAAATCTTAACAATAAAATCGTTAAGATTTCCGAAACTTCTGGACGTTTTGGAACAGTCTAGAAGCCGGTAGAAAACAAGAGAATATTCAAGAACACTTCATTTATAAACAACAATAGCATATATAATACAAGATCGACTTTTATAGAACATTCAAACTGTACCTGAAGAATTATAATTCTTATTCGTACCTGAAGAAAATATAAAATTAAAAAAATATTTTGAATATTATTAAACTAATTAATTTTGTTTATCACCACTAAAATTTATTTGGTAAAACCAACCGGTTTAGGAAACGACATTCCTTCGTCAGGGTATATTAAATACTAATTGAACTTTACAAAATTATAAACAATCATACTTCAGTGTTAAGTGTCCAATTTGGGCACGTCGTTTCCGAAACCGGTTGGTTTTACAAAATAAATTTTAGTTGTGACAAATAAAGTTAATTAGTTTAATTATATTCATAATGAATAACCACAAAGTTATAGCAAAATACAACAGTATAAAAATATTTTGTTTCACAATCTTGTATTGATATCAACCTATTTTAACATACCTATTTTATACCTATTCATACCTATTTTAACGTAAAGATACTCGACAATTGTGTATATTAAATGTTAAATATACATACGGTGATAGAACCATTTCTAAACCAACAATGTGGCGTTGATTTAAGAATTTTAGGAATGAAGTCTAAAAAATTAAGAGATTCAATGACTTACTGCTATTGAATAGGATAAATTGAAAGTTAAAGTGGAAGAAAACACCAGACAACACTAATTGACCAAACAGGACCTATCTTACGTCACAACAACATTTCCTTTGAAGATATATAATTACCATCAAATTTTATACAATATAGGCAGAAAGAATTCTACAGTTCTTGAATCACATAAAAAAATATAGTTATTTTAATAGTGAATTTTAGTTTCTCGAATAAATAAGTCATTTTAAATAAATAATCAATTATGAATGCAGCTGCGTTAAATGTATTAAATGGATCTGAAAATTTATATATCGACATTGTCTACTTTAACTTATTTCATGCTGTTAAATGTGTAGTTTATTGCGAAGAAACGGTAATAAAATCTAATAACAAAGAAAATTAAAAATGAAATAAAATCAAACAACGATAAGCTGTTATCCACATCCCATAAGAATTATATATTAATTAAAAATTCCCTTAAGAATTATTTTCTAAGGTCACGTGTACATAACGTGGTCGCAAATTAATTGTTAACAAATACAGAAAATATATTTTTAAATAGATTTAATGATCCATCATTAAAACTTGCACGGGTAATGGATGAATCGTTAAATAACTTCAAATACAAAATTGATTATTTTTTCATAACTCGGAAATACAAAGCCATGTATATAATAATAAAAGGAAAACTTTATTCCCGAACTACTGGTGAATTTAACTTCTAAAAGAATCGAAACTACAGAGTTATATTGAGAACATAAAACCTTTCAAAATACTGATTCGATCATATTTGCATTCAATGCAAGTTTAATCGAATTTACTTGTTGTTCAAAGTTACTCGGAACCGGCCGTTTGGGATCCCGACTATGTTTGTATCTATTATTAGTATAAGAAGGGAAAAAGATCTAAGTAAATTTTACAAAAAATCTTGTAATTTATTAACCCTAGAAGCCTAATCTATCTTGGAGGTACGTAAAGCCTTAACATACGTCTCAGAATCAAAAAGTTAAAAAGATTACATATGTACGTACGAGAGTGACTGCGAGAAACAAAGTAATGGCTCTATGAATGGTCAATAAACGAAGGTTTTCAGGAGAACCAAAACTAAAATTTGGGAATTTCTTCTGTTTGCGAAATATCTCTTAAAGCTTTGTTATTTTTGCATCAGTAGTTTTGTTTTCTTCACAAGACGTTGAACCAGGTTAAGTAATGTTGTTTCTTGTTAATTTTTTCAAATATTTAATCGTATCATTTGGCTTTTCTAAAAAATTAAAAAAATTGACTAAAGAACATCTCTGCATACTTAACTCAAAACACGGTTTTATTGAATCATTCAGTTGTTCCTTTCGCACACAGAATTATGCGTTTTACTGTAGCATAAATATGACATTAATGAATTTGAACATTGAATTAATTACGTTTAACTTGATCCGTTTTGATTCTGATTTCATGGTACGGACATGCTACGCCTCGTATTATGTCTTGCTCGCGTGCTGCGGAAGGGAAAAGGTCGCAATCACCCCTAGCAGGGGCGGGGGTAAGCTACCAACTTTTATTATTTTACTTTAGATTGCTTCTTTATGTATGGATATCAAATATGTTACAGTCAAACAGACTGTTCCAACAGTGGCCCAACTTTGCGCCGAGTGGATTTTATTTCCCCAACTTATCGTCATTAAAAAATGGAAAACGCTATATTCATTTTGTATTTCATTAGCAAAAAAATTATGTATTTAATATTTGATACAAACACACTGTGATTACTCATTTTCAATCAAATTTATAAATAACTTTTTTTATAACCACTAAATTTCAATTATAATATATAATCAATTATAATATAAAATAAAACCAATTGATTTTGGAAACTGTCTTGTACTTTATCACCCTGACGAAGATAATTATGTTTTCCGTAAAACAATTACATTATAAATTTGTTAAAAAATATATAAAAATTCCACCACATTTAATAATTGCAAAGATCTAAACCTATAAAACTCAATGTCTGTTTGTCAATCTGTCTGTCAGTTTTCTATAGAAAACCGTTTGTCCGATTCGATTCAAATTTTACATACTCATGCTTTAGGACCTGACGGGTAACATAGACGATATTTCACCCCTATTCTTCTACCGCTTCTCCTCCCCATGATATACTTTCTATACAAATCTGTACCGTTTGACCGATCGGATTCAAAAATTGGAAAATTATTCTTTAGGACTTTCCTCTCCCCCTGATTGATTTTCGATGCAAATCTATACCGTTCGATCGATTGGACTAAAAATTTGGAAACTTATTCTTTAGGACTCGGCGGGTAACATAGGCGACATTTCCCTCATATTCTTTTACCCCTTTCCCTCCTTCTGATATATTTTCGATGTAAATCTGTACCGTTTGACCGATCGGGCTCAAAATTTTCAAACTTATATAAACATAGGTGACATTTCCTCCCTCTCCTTTTACCCTTTCCCCTCCTGATATATTTTCGATGCAAATCAGTACCGTGCGAATCGAAACTTTGTTTTCCATCACAAATTTATTTTCAACTTAATCCTTAATCCGTGCAATGCCAGGTACGAACAGCTAGTAATATTATATTTAAAAAATATTTGTTTGATATCATTGAAAGCATATTAATATAATTGAACGTCTTTTGTACCATCATAAGTAAATGTTAATAATTGAAGGTACTTTTAAATGTATTTTTTCTAGCTCAACACAACATTTCGCTATTGTTATCTTCCGTATCTCTACAACTTGGTACGTATCCTAGTCTCCACAATATTCGTCTTTGGATCATTATAATTTATTAAAATTATATTGCTTCCTTTTAATTTTGCATTTATTTATTTATCATGAACTTAAATACATTACGCAATGAAAAATATGTAGGAGTGAGCTAATACGCACTAAAATGAACCAAAATGATTAGCATAACAACAAAAATAAGAACAAAAAATTGAATTCTTTTACCTTATCTTATGAATCGTCATTTTAGGCACTACCCATCATTTATACACATTGTGTAGTCTAGTCTTTATGGTGATGAGGGGCTAAAGAATTATCGTGCTCTGAAACGGGTCAAATAATCACCGAATAATCAAAGAACTCATCGAGAATCTGACAAACGGAAAACTAAAGGGAAGAAAAAGAAAAACCAAATTAATTAATCAATTAGATAGACATACAGAAAATATCTAATCCACGAAAAAATATTTGGCTACTATCTCGGATCACGGATCTCCTCCTTTTCGAGGCAGGCGCGTTATCCAATTACGCTATAGGAGCCTAGTATATTTCCGTGGATATATTAACCTTATAAGTAAGTCTTATTTATTATTTGATTAAAATTTATTGTAAATTTTTAGAGCACTCCACTTTTTCTGATACGGGAGTTACAAATTACTTTGAAATACTACCGCTAGATGGATGCCAGAATTAACCATTTAATTCATGTTTATTTTTGGACACATTTGATACAATATACAAATTTATATTATATTCAAGAACACATTCTTATTGTGAATTTGCAATATTTTTAAAACAAAGTTGTGTGAAATTTAATACCAAATTCATTAATTAATCAATTAGAAAGACATACAGAAAAATCTAATCCACGAAAAAATATTTGGCTACTATCGGGATTCGAACCACGATATCTATTTATATTATCTATTGATATATATTTTCATAATCGATATAAGGTACTGTAACGATAGTTCAACTTTTAACAAAAAATAAGTCAGCAATATTTAAAAAAAATGCAAATTTTGATATTGCATATCTACCGGCCAAGTTTCTGCTGCTAGCTCTGGTACACCCTGTATACTTGAAAATATTTTCTTACTCCTACACGACTTACCACTACTTCACCTAATTGCGCACACTAATGAAAACTGAACACAGTCAACGCTGAGAGCGTAGAACAGAAGTAACAATACCTACGGAGAAATAACAATGACAGCAAGCCAGACAGCAATGACAATGAACGAGAGATAGTAATGAGAGAAGGAAGGATTGTAATGGATGACGGCTGCGAGAGAATTCCTATTAACTTTTGTTTAATCAGCGAGTTAGTTGTCGGTGAGCGAAACGGTCGCTATTGGTCAATTGGTTCTCACCTTTCTAGGGAAAATTAATCACGAAGTTGTAGGTATAATGTAGGTTAAGGTTGAAGGTTTGGTTAATATTAAAATGGATAATCGTTCTCTTATATTTATTACTAGCTGTGCCCGCGCGGCTTCGCAAGCGTAGATTTTTAGTACACTGTTTGGATCGTCTTTCGTGAACCTTGCAGAACTTTCAAGAAATTTACGAAATGTACAGGAACCTTCTAGACACACCCCACATTCCGCCACTCAGTTTAGAACCTTATAGAACTTTCAGGAATTTTCTGAAACCTTCCAGAACTTTCTAGAGCAGGTTTTTTCCGAAACCTTCTAGACTCATCGACACAGTCGGCGCGCCTATTTCGAAACAATCTGAATCATTTGCAGCCTTCCCATAACAAAACAATGTGTTAGAAAGCACATTTTCGTCACCCACTCCCACCCACGCACAGCCACCCCCACCAAACTCGCATATTTTTGATGTGACACCAAGGGCTATCCAACACCATAATCACCGGTGGGTGGCTGTGGCTGGTAGTGGAGAAAACTTGGCGGGTAGGGAAACACGGGTTTCTATATATATATATATATATATATATAATACCTAGTACAGTTCCAGGACAGAGTTCATGGACGTTTTAAAAATGTATTTATACCATTATTTTAATGTTTAATTATTATTAAATTTAAAAAGTCTGTAGCCCGTACTATGATGATCGCTTATGTCTAAAATAAATATATTTGTGTAAATATTGCTAGGGAAAATTAATCACATCTGTAGTTTTGTTGTAGGCCAAAGAATAAAAGGGAAAATCCTTCCCTCATATACACTATGTAACAGAGCTAGTCCACAATACATAATACATAAAAACATATTGCATGCATTTACTTGGCTTATTCAATTATATTAACTACTATTGTTTATTCACTCTTCAACACGTTTCTTTTCACGTCTCTTTAAATACTAGTATGCAAGTTTGATGTCAAAAGTGTAAAATTATTAAAGCAATATGGGGCAAAATGCCCTGCGGGCTATGGCGGGCTACGGGTGCTACAGGGACTAAAGGGGATAATAAATAGCCCAGAGTCACCACCAGGAAGTGAACTATAACTTGCATGGACTCTATTTCCTCACATCATTTGTCTAGGTTGCATGAAGTGGTGTAACTTCTCCCAACGGACATTAAAAATATATATTTTGTTAATTATATAAATATATTTAATAAATAAATTGCGTAAATTCCCATATTTTTGTCTTAAGTTTTATTTGTACTTAAATTTGAAAGGAAACTGAGACACGTCTAAAATAAATAGTGAAAACTACTACCCTATCAATTACCCTTTGACGTGAATAGTTGTTTTTAATTTTTTAAGATAATGGGTCATAGATCCTTTAAGAATACACATGTTATACAATAAATAAATTGACCTTAAAATAAAGAAAACTTGGTTAATATAATATATGGACAAATGGTATATAAAATAATAAAATAGTGCAAAGGTATATATTCAAAAGCAAATAAAAATTTCACGAACATTTGGAAGAAATCTAAATATGAATACAATCAAAATTAAAATAATACTATATCGTGAATACTGGATCCCAATAATCACTATAACACAAATAAACATTTGTAATCATGTAGGTCATCTGAAAATATATATGCGAGATAGGCGCATTTATTACCACGGCAGAGGAATCTGTTATACATATCTAGATTATTTTTCAAAATCGGATGCATGTTCAAAAATCTTCAAATTCACCACACTCGGCTCAAAACTTTATGACATTATTATAATCTTATATGATTAGGAACACACTTTAAATTAGTGTTGGTGTAAGATATCTGCTTATTGACTGATATGCCATAATATAGAGTCCTGTAAATCATAATTAAATTATTTTATGTTATTCTTATTTATTTAATATTTAAAAAACTTATATTGATTCTTATAGATATTATATAAACAATACAAAAAATTGACAGTATTTATCACGTAACAATGACGATGTAAAATGCAATCTAAATATGTTAATTTTTTTTAAATAAGTTACAAAATAGCCACTGCCGTTTTATTGTTTAATGTCGGTCAAATTCAAAACAATTGCCTCTTCGTCAAAGCTGCATTATCAAAATCTATAAGCGTACTTCCCGTGTTATAAAATCTGCATTATAAACCCGAGTTTATTGGCGAGTTTTATTGTACATTTCATTGAATAAAAAAAATGTAGGTAGTAAGAATCAAGGTTATTAAAGAGTGTCTCAATAGTTCAAACCACGTTGGCGTGTCATGATTTTTAAAAAAAGATTGAGTATTTTTTTGTGTTTTATTTATGCAAAACTTAAAACATTAAAATCAAAGTGAAACCAAGGATATTGGAAGAAATATCTGCAGTGGCGATCCTTTGGAAAAAGAAAAAAAGTAGATTTTTATAGTGTGTCCGCTGTTGCAATTCTCATTGTCCTTTCAAAGAGCCTCGCTGTTCACCACAAAGGGAATGGATGAAGAAGACGGATAGTTATAATTATTGCAAGTGTCCTTTGTGGACGGTCCACAAAGTGTTCCTTCACATATTCATAACTTTAAACCTGGTGCATGAGATCAAAATAATACTGTTGAAGAGCATAGTTCTCTTTTTGAGAGACCTTTGCTAAAGGTAGTATCTATTACTATTTTTATTATTTGTGTGCATGTCCGACCTGAATAATTCACAATGTATTAAAAAAACTTTTTTAAAACTTTGTAATATACTATCATACGTTTTAATGAATATAATGTTTATATACCTACGAGATAGTGAAGTGATAATACCCTACAAACGCTGATTCAATTTTTTATGTACGCAAATTAATGTTAATATTATATATGGATTTCATAAAAAAAGAAAAGAAAAATATAAGTATTCAGAAAGTAAATATACAGTTGGTATAAAAAGTATAATGGATGGGCGTAGACACAAGAACATTTTATATACCACATAAAACAATTCTTACAGATATGTACTAACTATTAAGTTAGCGTACTATACCTAATTAGAATAACTTTCCACAAATGAACTCCTAGCTTACATGATATAATATATCAGTTCATTATCAGTTATCAGTTATAATATGCTGGCAAGATAATTTAACTCCATTAGGAGGAAACGACGAGATGGTTTTTTCGTGAGTCCTGAAAGACTGGTTGACTCTACAGACAGCCCAACACTCGCACATTAGCGTGAATGAGTTTCAGGCTGCCTGTAAAGTCAGCTTCAAGTACGGTATACCGCGAAGTCTAGTGTGATTTTATTTTTAGGAAAGATTGGTAGGTCGCTGGAATGAAAGAGCGATCGGTAGTATTGTTAAATCACCGGGAGCCAGTGAAAGTGTACAAGCATGGAAGTACAACTCGACTTACTGACTGACTCTCGACTCTCCCACTGAGTGAGGCTATGTCGAGGGGTACATATGCCCTGAGGAATTTGTATACTCTGCTAACTCTTTGTTTGTTCCCCTTTCAGTCGGGGAACCTTACCGCTTACCAATGAATTTTAACTATCTGGTTTATCACTGAATGTACTTATATCAGCAAATCCAGATAATGGAAACAATTGGACAATGTACTGCTGACGCAATGCGGACATTACACCCATAATAATTGGATAATCGAAATTTGAGAAGTGCAATGTCCAGTAGGCTGTCCCGATAAAAAAAAATTTGGATTACCTTAACACAATACCTCTCAAAACTTGCGTAATTAAACGTAAATTACTAAAATAATTTTAAAAATAAAATAAAATTTTATGTTTAGAGTTCTACCGATCTACAAAGTTTTGAAAAATTGTCATTTTAATGGTGATATTTCGCTATCCTCAATTTTGGCTCCTCAACTAAATACAAAAAAATATTTACTTTTTGTTATATTTAGGTGTAAAACATACATGACGTTTCGATTTGCATGCAACAAAACGTTACCAACGACTTCTAATTTGCTAGTTTCAACCTGCAAATACCCTCAAGTTTAAACTTGTTTTGAGGAATTTCTTGACTTGACTCGCGAGTGTTTTCTTCGTAACCAAAATAACTTTTATGCTATAAAAGTACCATTGCGATTGTTACAGTGTTTTAAGTGGATTTTGTGATTTTTAAATAAGAAGTTCGAGGCGTAGTCAAACTACTTATGCTATGTTCGGACCATACAAGGAACTTGACAATCAGCAGCTATCAACTATAAGGGATGTCATTTAATTTATTTTATTTGTCAAGAACGACCTGAAATTTAAGTATAATGGAAAAAATCCATCCAAATCAGATATATTCGTGATTATTTCTGAAGAGATCAACAATATTTGGACAAAAACTTCGATTCCAATTGTAACTAAGGAACGAGTTATTTATTATTATTATTATTATTATTATTATTATTATTATTATTATTATTATTGATAATGGGCAGGCAGCTTAAGCTGATAGGCCCATATCACTGTCTCTCATTTGAATATCCAGCCTATTCTTAAATTGGTTGACACTGGCTGCAGACACAACATCCTCGGGCAAACTGTTCCACATATTGACCACTCTATTGCTTAAGGCATGCTTTCTTGGGTAACACGAGAACCGAGACTTGTTCAAATTCAGATGATGTCCTCGAAGGCCCACATTAGTGTTAAATGCAAACATATCTGTCATATTAGGAATATTGTAGTAGCCCGATAGAATCTTGAATGTCTCGATGAGGTCACCTCTTGCTCGCCGCTCCTGAAGAGTGGGCAGTTTCAATACTCTCAGCCTTTCCGCACATTCCAGGTTTTTAAGACCCAAGGGCAATTTTGTGGCTCGTCTCTGAACATTTTCCAGTAAAACTATATCTTTAACAAAATATGGATTCCAGATCTGAGAGGCATATTCGAGGAGAGGCCTCACATATGTCTTATAAATAGTTGTGAATAGTGGTACTGTCAGATGTTGGAATGATCTTCTCACTAAATACAAAATAGAGTTAGCCTTCTTAACCACACTCGCTATGTGCTCACACCATTTAAAGTCCTTGGTAATAGTAACACCC
This sequence comes from Agrypnia vestita, assembly GCA_016648135.1. Taxonomy (NCBI): domain Eukaryota; kingdom Metazoa; phylum Arthropoda; class Insecta; order Trichoptera; family Phryganeidae; genus Agrypnia; species Agrypnia vestita. The sequence continues at coordinate 22,024 of JADDOH010016914.1, read as the reverse complement.
AGATCCTTCTGCGAGACCACTGACTTAATCAGGCTTTCGTTTAAGGTATACTCAATATTTGGGTTATTCTTGCCGACATGGAGAACACAACATTTGTCAACATTAAGACATATGAGCCACTGCTTTGTCCACTCCGATAATTGATTTAAGTCTCTCTGTAACACCTCATGGTCAGTAAGGGGGTTACCGAAATATTTTGTGTCATCAGCAAAGAAACTCACAGTGGACTGGACAGCAGCACGAAGATCCAAAATGTATAAAATAAAGAGAATTGGTCCCAGCACACTCCCCTGTGGAACTCCACTTAAAACTACTTGCGGTGCAGATAGAGAGTCACCCACTCGGACAGCAAAGGAGCGCTCAGTCAAAAAGCTCTTAATCCATTGAAGTAGTGAACCACGGATTCCTAGATGTTCTAACTTAGCGATTAATCTATTAAGTGGGACTCTGTCAAAAGCCTTTTCAAAATCAAATTAATTAATGATATCCAGTTTCTAAAAGTATCTCAATTTGAAAAGATACCCCAAAAGCAAACGAAATGATAGTTTTGAAAATAAGTGTTTTTTAAAGTCATCTGAGAAGCTCTTTGACGTTTTTGCTTGTAAATGCACTTCATTTGAATCTTGTTCGTGTTTAAAACCTATGAAAGTTTACATCAATGAAAGAAGTTTTTGTTGAATCCAATAAATGATAGGAAAATGGTTATAAGCAGTTTTATAAGAAAGAAACGGCTAGATTAATGAAACAACAGCAGAGATAAATTGAAGAGTCAATAAACGTAAAAAATATGTCATGTTCTACCCAAGAAACCGATTCTGTCTCAGCAAATTGTGATATAGATTCAATGCGTGAATCTTCCCCATAAAAGTATCCAATAACTCAATATCTCAATTTTAGCACAGCCTGGATCAATTTATTTGGGACACACAATACCGAAAGATATGGCACTGCAAAGGAAATTCTTACTTCGATCACAACTCTAGTAAAGGGTCGAGGTTGGAATTTAGATGACGTTATTTGCGTTAAGTGTGACGGAACTGCAACTAACACCGATTGGAAGGGTGGCGTGATTCAATATTTAGAGGAGTATTTGGAGAGACCGTTACAATGGTGTGTTTGTATGCTACATGTCAATGAGTTACCCCTTCGTCATTTATTCTTGACCTTAGATGTGTTCTGTTTTATTAATTTCGATAGTAAAATAACTTTTAAACTTGATTTTTTATTATTTTAGGCAAACGGTTTAACTCTATAAAAACGTAAAATTTACAAAACTTCAAAGCTCCGTAGAATCCTCAAGATGACAGACAATTCTAGTTTTTTTACCTTTTTCGTAATTTGTGTAAAATTGTGTAGCTCAAAAAATTGTTTTTCTCATACATGGACGGGACACCCTAATGTCCAGTGTTCTTAGGCATGGCGGAATTCCCGTACTGGTGAGATTGCTGACGCTATGCGGACATTACCCACATAAATATAAGGACTACCCTAATATATAATAGACTATTAATGAGAGTCATGGTGGTTTGACGAGAAACGACCATTACAGTAACTAGAATAAACTGGTTGAAATTGTTTGGGCGAATCTGGAGTTCGAAGCTAGCACTGCTGTCAAGTGCTGCCCCGTGCATCTCGACTAGAACAAGTACGCTTACAATGTTTTCATTAAAGCCTCAGTAGCAAAACCGGACGTCTATTGATACTCGAGCAACGGGCTAGGGTGAGAAACGGCTTTAGGAAAAGGTGTACCTACACATGTGCGCTAAGCACTTGACAAGTGAGGGGCATGCAATAAAGACTGACACTTCTACCGTTAATCACTTCCATGTGTCGCTATCTCTGAGCGTGTGGTGCCACGATGCATGTCAAGTACTAAACTGACGTATGGAGGAATACCCCGCGCAATTAGTGCAGTTGCAGCATCGAGGATGACGTGTGTTTTTAGCCTCTAACATTTCATCGTGAGCAATGGTACATACACGATAAAACTTTGTATTGTGTCGTAGATAATATTATAAGTAAGACGTGTGCAAAATTTTATTAAATATTTACGTACATTTAATAAAAATAAAAAAGAGCCCAATTCTTTTTGAGATATTTTACGATTGTACGATTTCGCCATTTTATTATTATTTCTTGATACTGGCAGGTTGATCATTACTTGGGGTGTTTTTAGTTCTATTTCAAAAACTTACTTAACTAACTAACCATCACGCCGTTTTCCCGTTGGAGTAGGCAGAGATGATAGATTATATATATTATTCTATCTTGCCACACCACTTTTGCGTCGGCTACTCTCATACATCTCATCTTACATGTTCCACGGTTGTTGAGGCTTTAAACAGGGCTATCATTCAATACTTGTAGTAGCTGATAATGCCAGGTATTTGTCGGACGCCCTCTATTCCTGATGCCTTCAACACTCGCCCATATATATTTTCTTAAGCATCCTTTCCTCGCTCATACTCGACTAAGATTTTCCAAATGTCTTTTGGAAGGAAGTTAAAAAGCTTCGAAGTGGCATTAAAATAACCTTTTTAATAAATGTACTAAATCAACGGTAATGTGAGTCAGACTTCGGTACAGTATTGCGAGGCAATACTTAACCTACACTTTAACACACACTCATCACATCAGCCTTGATGATGGACCCTGCAATGGAATCCGAAACGTCGGCCAGAGAGGTCACATATACACCGCAGAATATCCCAGAAAACTATACACAGAAAAATGTGAGTCAAGATTCCCTCGAGCCATCCGATGGATTTATGAACGATGATGATATTATGAATAAGATAATTGTGGAAGAAATTAAAAGGGCCCCTTTGAAAATTAATCACCAGTTTACAAAAAATCATTACGTAACATAATTTGTAGTGAATGTTAAAAAATATTTTTAAACGACAAACGAAGCCATAAACGATGATGGAGTGAAGATAACATTCAGGTTGACGGATTTAATTGAACACCGTTTATATAAATGATGAAGTAATTAACCTGTGGAGGACATGTCATGTTCTCTGCAACACGACGCGCCTATTCTATCATGTCGCGTTAATTATTCATTCATGTGCTCACAATTGTGAAGGGTTTGCATGCTGCCCACTAATTTTATTAATCAAATCAAGCGCAAAATAATTTAAAATGGTTCTTATATAATATAATGTAACGAGGCTAAAAAGAATTACACACTCGTGTCACTGTCACAACATTGTCGAAGGACCTAGAATCGTCGACCATGTTTCAGGAGGCATCAGAAATATCCTAGAAACATCTTTAAGAATCTACAAGCCACTAACACTAGAAAAAGCCAGAAAGTACAAAGTACCCGCATACTCGGATATATATACGGGGTCAGGCCGTGCGCGAGTTTGACAAACAAAGCCGCGGACCGCGAAGACAGGCTGGCCAACTGTGCGATAACTCAGGCGAATATTCTAGCAAAGCTAGTTTTTTTTTTTGGTATTTATTTATTTTTTGATACTTATTTTATTACACAGATACATTTGCCAAACTGCACAGTAGTTTTACGGCAGCGAAGCTAAAAATCCTTTCTTTCCTGGCTTTCTAGCGAAGCTAAAAATCCGTGCGGAAATTGGATGGATTGTTCCAGTGAATGTTTAATAAAGAGTTAAAGCGATAATAAAGTGTTTATTAAAGAGTAAAATAGTGTAATTAAAGAATAACGATAAGTTTAATAGTGTTAAGTAACTTTTTAAGTTAAATAATTAAATATTCAGTAATTTATAAATTGCTAACTAATTTCCAGCGTTCTCTTTAATTCCTCCCGCAGCCACGACACGTGACAATATTATAAAATATTTTATTTTGAACCAAGAAGTAAGAACTTTGGCTTAGAACTAAATAAAAACAAAATACATCATGCTTGACGATGAAAGTTTACGATGAAAGGCTTTAGATCGTTCGAACCAAATAATTTACAATTTCTTGCTATTGCATATTTGTAAACTAATTTAACAGTTACAAAATGTATGAGTTTTTGATTCGTATGAGGATGTCTTATGTGAACCGTTAAATTTTAATCAATAAGCATAAAATTTCGAGGTTTAAAGTGGCCAAAATCTATTCAGTTTTGTGTAAAACAAAATGTGTTTTTATGAAAATCAATATTATTCATATAAAAATCAATAATGTAAGTTGTGTTAAACACTAATTTGTTTAAATACCAACATGTTACGGAGCCAATGGTCCCTTCATCAGAATACAACTAAAAATTAGAAATCGAAGTATCAACATTAAAAAATGTTAATACCGTCTATACTTCGATTTTTAATTTTTAATATACTTACATACCTTGTTTCCTGATGAAAAGACAATTGATCCCAAATACATCAACAAAAATTATTTATTTGATTCTGATATTAATAATTACAAATATTTTCTGTTTTTATATATTTTTATTTTTTTACAAACAGACCATCAAAACCATTATTGAACTTAATAGATGATAAAGTAGGTACAATGAATAAATATTTTATTATTAGTTATACAGCACCTTGATGATGGAATGGAAATTTCTGAAACATGTTGGTGAAAAAAAACTCACATAAAAGTAGATATATACAAATATAATAATCAATATTTTATTAACATTTTGAATATGATATAATTACATCATACAATTTTTATGATAAATAAATAATAAACTAACTAACTAAAAATGTCCTTAGGTTTTCACGGCCGTTCAGAATCTTCTGTGTATAGTTTTCTGGGATATTCTGCCGTGTGTGTGTGACCTCTCTGGCCAACGTTTCGGATCCCATTGCAGGGTCCATCATCAGGGCTGATGTGATGAGTGAGTGTTGAAGTGTAGGTTAAGTATTACCTTGCAATACCGTACCGAAGTCAGGGTGTCTCCAAGTTTGTGTTATGTTAAATACTGGATTGCAGTACCGTGTCGAAAGCAAGTTGTGTGTCTTCTTGTAGTGTTTTATATATCTACTAACGGATGTCGGACTGTGCGGATCGTCTATTTGATTTATCCTGCAGCGCCGGATACCACGATGTTCTTAACTTAAGACCGTCATCCCTATTAATGTTTACCGGGTGCTTGTATATTTCGATTGCTTCTTTGACCAGGCGCGTGTGGTGACTTTTGGGCTTTCCTAAGATTTTTGGCTCAAATGAAAAATGGTGGCCCGTATCTAGAAAGTGCTCAGCCAATGCCGATTTTTCCGGGTGACCGAGTTTGCATGCTCTTTTATGCTCATCAACCCTCTTTGAAATCGTGCGTGCTGTTTGTCCCACATACACTTTGTCGCAATTTTGACAATCGAGCCTATAAACACCGTCGGTCTCAAGGGGATCCCGATCCTTCGCTGGTCTTAAGAGGTCCTTAACCTTGTTGTTTGTGCCGAACACTGTCTTAATATTCTGTTTCTTGAGCGCTTTGGCAATCCTGTCTGTTACATTATGGATATAAGGCAAGAAAGCAATCCCTTTGATCTCAGCTTCTGTGTTTTTCTCGGAGCTGTTAGATTTGGCTCTTATGATGTGCCGTATCTGCCGTCTTTGGTATCCATTGCTTTCTAGCGCGTCGCTCAGTGTACGAATCTCCTCCTGCAGATGTTCTTCTTGGCATATTCGTTTAGCTCTCGTAGCTAAGGTATTAATTAGACCTCTCTTCTGCGCTGGGTGGTGGTGGGAATCTGCATGCAAGTAGCGGTTCGTATGGGTCGGTTTCCTGTAGACCCTGTGCCCGAGACTACCATCTGTGTTCCTTTTCACTTCTACATCCAGAAATGGTAGTTAAAACACTACAAGAAGACACACACCTTGCTTTCGACACGGTACTGCAATCCAGTATTTAACATAACACAAACTTGGAGACACCCTGACTTCGGTACGGTATTGCAAGGTAATACTTAACCTACACTTCAACACTCACTCATCACATCAGCCCTGATGATGGACCCTGCAATGGGATCCGAAACGTTGGCCAGAGAGGTCACACACACACGGCAGAATATCCCAGAAAACTATACACAGAAGAAACTAACTAACTTATCATAACGCTGTTTCTCCGCAGGGGTAGGCAGAGCAAATAAAACGCTGTATTATATCTTGGCACACCAATTTTGCTTCGGCTACATTCATACATCTTCTCATGCAAGCTCTGCGGTTGTTGAGGCTTTTAACAGGGCCATCCTCCAATATTTGTAATAGTTGATAATGCTGTGCTTTTGCTAAGCCCTCTATTCCTCTTGTCTTCAACACTCGCCCCCTATATTTTCTTAAGCATCCTTTCCTCGCTTATACGTTCCACATGACCAAACCATCTCAGCACTCCTTTATCTATTCTACACTACATTACATTGGCAAATTAGAAGTGAATGTAATGCTGGCTGGCTTAGTAATAAATAATGTCTCAATGATAAAATGTAATAATATTAAATAAATAATAATAATATTAGATAAATTGTAAATAATATTAAGAACAAAATAAAGACTGTCGCAAAACAATAAATACAATTTTGGAATGAGTTCCAGTTTAACAAGTTTTAACACACTACACCTTTTTTAAATTAATAACAAATAATATAGTTCTGAATGCCAACAAGAAAATGAATAGGAAAAAAATACTTTTCGAAGAGTGCCGCGATGTTGAATAAATTCGTTGCATCAACATTTTTGAGACGTATTGTCCATGCACCCATGTAATTGTATAGCGCGAAACATTCTATTGGTTCACTGTCGAAAAATATATTTATATATAATAATTTTTTTTTGATACTACCTATAATAATTTTGTTTAACAGGAGTTTATCTTCAGGTCAAGCATGTTACATGATTCATTTGCCATTTTTACCAGTGCTTAAAGGCAATCAATTAATAAAGTAGCGCAGTTATTTTTAATTAAGATAAATTATAGAACTTTCACAGAAACGAAGCTTTTTATATGGGAAAGGTGTATGGATTTTTTATGATGGCCCAGGGCTTACAATCTGTGCGAGCGGACATAAGTGACTACTTTACACAACGCAACGTTCACCAATTCCATCATAAGAATGTTTGTACATAATTACTTTTTTTTAAATTTATAATTCATATATATCCAAATTGAAACCTTACATATATCAGAAGGGACTATGTTAGAGACATCTATAGTCCTTCTCATGAAATAGTATACATAGATTTCGCAACTGGTAATGATACAAAAAAATATATAGAAGTATAAGCCAGCTCATACAAGTGAGCCCTGGCTCACTGTTAAAAAGGCTTCCATACATGTTTCTCATATAAATAGCTTCGTCTGTGTGAGACTTTTATATTTGAAGGGTATAAAGCAAAGGCAGCAATATCTATATTATGAGTAGCTTGTTGGTGTAGTGATCATGACTCTCACCTAGTGATCTGGTGGTCGGTGATTCGAGCACCACTCCAAGACACCAACAAGTTAATCCTTGCTTCATAGCACAAGCGTTTAGATTTGAAAATAGTAAAATATTAATGCGACATGCATTCCGTGTACGCATTTTTATTTTTAAAAATTTATAGGTTTATATATTTTATATATCTGTCCCTTCCAAAATCATGTTTCTTATAAATTTGTAGGATGTTTTTCCTATAAAAACTTGAATTTGGTATATTCTATATTGGTAATCCTTTGTGGTCGAGCCAGACCTGCTTGGACTCTAGTCCCTCGGGCGTCCCGAACGGACCAATCGCGCTCGAGAGATATCGCCCAACGAGAAGGCCGAGGCGCCGGCAATGTACCAACCCACCGCCCGGCGCCCGCGATACCATGCTCTAACTCGCGCTCCGTATATTGTTGTATACGCATTCTTCAACATGTAAAGTTTTGTGACTTCAATAAACCTACGAGTTAATTGCGAGTACATCTTTCTATTCATCCTGTATTACATTCCGCTCACGCAACACACATTTCGCACGCACGCCTTCAGCATTCACTCAACATGTGACTGATTGTGCATTTTGGCAGTGGTGCCCAATCACACTGATTTTTCGCGAATACACGCACATTAACATCTAAAACGCACTTCTGCCAAATCTCGAAGATGGATTTTTTTTTTGTACATTGCTGCCTTCTATGATATTGGTGTAAAACGCCCTTGAAGTGATTTTTTTTTGGAAAATGGCGCTATTGAAATCATCCATTTTTATTATTTTATTTGTTTTTATAGCCCTTAATTTGTGTTAATCAAAAATAAAAATCCCGCTGTGGACAAAACCACTAATTTTGATCTCAGAACTTCGTATGAAAATATTACTAGCCCACTTATCATCCGACGACAATTTACTGAAAATAATTACGCTGCTGAAATTCACGAAAATGCATTTTCGACGCTGCCGCCAATTTGTAACGAAAATGTATTTTCGGCGCTCAAATCACATTCCGCCGCCCGCTATTTGTCACATTGAGATAATGATGCAGCCGGCCCTGCCGCTGCGGACTGACGCGCGCAGGGTGGAGGACCGCCCCCCGCCTGCGATGGACACGGCGCTGACGCTCCATGACGCGACCGCACTTGGGGTCGGCCGATTGTCATTCGCCCCGACCGCCGATCAGTGACCACTCCGGGAGACTGCAGTGGGGCCGTGACGTCCTGGACAAGCTGAATCCTACAAATGTCACATCCGGTTTGTTCAATTAATTGCACGTCGTTTGTGGTTAACATTTTTATAATAAAACTTTTTTGGATTTTTATTACAGTGATGGACGTAAACCAGTCATAATGCAGTACCTAATTAAAAGTTAACGCATTTATGGTAGCCTGGTCGTCTCAGATATAAATAGGAAGCTAAGCAAGGAAGAATACCTAATTAGAAATTTAAACACATTCAGTCCACAATACTTAAGGCGATCGTCCAGCAGAGTGAGGAAATTTTACAATTTTTATCTCATATCTTCTTTTGCGTTTTTTATCACATTTTGTACGGAAATATCTCATGTTAAAATTTTTTCATCAGGTTACTTATATTTTGAATGCGGATATCTTATTAAAATGCAAAAAACTAAATTATATAATTGATTTATAAATTACCAGACCTTCGATATTTTAAAAACGATGAAAATTCCTCCACTTTGTGGGCTTTTTATAACTGAATGGCTCGTGAGATGTGTTTTTTTATTCAAATTTATTACAAAGCAAACGATTATCTTAAATTTATTATAATTATTGCAAAATCTGTTAGTTTGTTTACATGCAATTTATGTTTTAAAAAACAGTGTTTTTTAAATTTTTTATTTTTCAGATTTTAGCTTATAAATCACGGTACTGCGTATTGTGTGATAAATACGTTGCGTCTAGATTAAATATCTAAAATCGGGAATATCATAAATTATAATATCTCTTCTTTTGACTATTAAAGTTAAAATTTTGTCAACCATGTAAAAAGAGTTTGGTCATTTTTAAACCAATTATATAATTTAGTTTGTGACATTTTAACAAGATATCCCTATTTAATATATATGTAACCTGATGAATAAATTTTAAAATGAGATATTTCAGTACAAAAATGTGATAAAAAACGCAAGAGAAGGTATGAGAGAAAATGGTGACATTTGCTCACTCTGCTGGATAATCGGCTTAACAGGCGGTCCCTCATTAAGAAGATGACGTCTGCCGTTTTTTATCGACTGTATGCCCGAGCGTGGCTGAGGAGCATTTTACTTTAACCACACACTTTACAATATTGAGTTATTTTAATATATTTTTGTAATTAATAAAACGGTACGAAATCAATTAAATGAACATGCATTTGGTCAGTTGCTATTTTGTATAAAAGTATGCAAAGCTGCGAAGCCGCGATCCCGCCCGCAACTTTGCTGCTTTGCCGTTGCATCGAGATATTCCATTATATATAGTCGTAAATATACAACAGAATGAATAAACTTTATTACAACGACTAATTTGTTGTAATAAGTGATACATATTTATTATTTAGTAGATTTGACGGTAGTCGGGAGGGGAATGGATAGTAGATGGGAACGATTAATTACGTGGACTGTATATGATGGGGAAAGGAACAGGAAGCTCGATTTATCAATGCCACAATCTTCTTGTTCTTCCAGATGAGACGAGATCAAAATCGAAATGTTGGCGATACTATTTCAATGCGTATCTGCTATACTCTGAAGCCGACGATGTTCCAACGATATGGTAAGGAAAACTGCTTCCGGAAGTAGAGGTTGATAATTTTTGTAATGTTGAGTAGCTTTAAAAAGTTACTCGTCAAGCTTTAGGTTTGCACTGAAGTAATGGGAACGATGAGGAAGGATGGAGAAGGGTGTTGAAGGATGATGCATATATAGATTTGCATGATAAGTGTCATGTAATGGTGAATACCAAAAACCGTCAAGTTTAAGATATAAATTATAGATGTCTCATAGAGACGAAATTATATTTTTTTATGGGAAAGTAGGTTTGAAATTCTTTTTTTGGGTGTTCATAGGGCTTACGACTTATGGTATGGCTGGCTTAAGTGATCTCTTCACACAAAGTATCGTTCACCATTTCCACTCTTGATAGAATACCACATCTATCAAAGTTGTTTATTACTTTTACAACACGATTCATATATGTGTTGTAATTATCATTTAGCGCCACCTGCGTCAAAAGTTTTTTCATTCTCTTTAATCAAATAAAGATATCACGAATGTGGTTTATATATTGGAATTTTCAAAGCAATAACCTTATATGTATATATGAGAATAGACAATGATACAATAAAGTGTAATGGACACTTGGACGAATTTCAGTGAGATTAATTTTAAGTTCATCCATCATAAATATATTGTAAACAAACTTCAATTTCCAGCGTCATCTTCATTATTGTATGCTGATATTAAGACATTCAAGTGTAAACGTAGTTGATTTTTTTTAAATAAAATAACTATTTGTATAACACCACTTTATTGTTTACACTAACTTCAGCTGAGTCTTCATCAGGGTTCAGTATTAACTAAACAAAAACAGAATTACAAACAATCAAGAAAGCATTAAGGGAAAAAAGAGACAGAATGTCAACTGTGGTGGGGGTTGGGTGAAAGAGAGCGGGTATGGGTGGGTGCAGTTAATTGGAAGGGGGAATGTATCTAGAATTAGACTATGCGATAAATCTAGTTGTTTATTAAGTAAATATTTTTTATCTATTTTTAATGATTTTTTTATTTCTAATGCTTCCAAATTATTGAAACGCATGACTATGTTATTTATAAGAAGTACATCTACCCCCAAGGATTGGTCAAATGCGTATTTTTTCTCTATAAACTGAATTGCAAATTCTGAATAGCCTACACTATTTAAGCATCTTTTGTGTTCAATGGTTCTTGTATTTATATTCCTAGCTAATTACCTATGTAAAATGCAGGGCAATCGTTGCACTTGAGTTTATATATCCCTGAATAGCTAAGTTCATGTTCTTTATCTTTAGAATTTATCAAAAGTCTCCCTAAGTTGAAATATGTGTAAAAAGCGGCTATAATTTCAGGTGGAAATTTTAGAATGCTCAATGATGACAGATTATTATTATAAAAAAAAGACGCCAGCCGTGGTTTCGATTATTTAGAATGATATTATTGATAAGAACGTTATATAAAGAAATTTTTTGGTATTGATTAGTCGTAATTTTAAATTTTTTCGAACCACCCGATCTCCCACAAACATTCAGCTTTCTATTCGTAGACTTGTCACTATTCCTCTTTCTAATGTTAACTTTAATGGAGAACTAGCGGTAATTAAATCTATTGCAAAAAATAATGGTTATGAAACCGCGCTAAGAATTCTCCCGAAAAAATTACGACTAATCAATACCACAAAAATTCTTTATAATCAATATATATATATATAAAGAAACCCGTGTTTCCGTACCCACCAAGTTTTCTCCACAACCACCCACCGGTGGTTATGGTGGTGGGTGGCCCTTGGTGTCACATCGAAAATATGCGAGTTTGGTGTAGGTGGCCGTGCGTGGGTGGGAGTGAGTGACGAAAATGTGCTTTCTAGCGCATTGCTTTGTTACGGGAAGGCCGCAAATGCTTCAGATTGTTTCAAAATAGGCGCACCGACTGTGTCGATGACTCTAGAAGGTTCCGGAAAAACCTGCTCTAGAAAGTTCTGAAAGGAGAAGGTTCCATAAAATTCCCGAAAGTTCTACAAGGTATAAAGAAGGTTCCTATACATTCAATAAATTTCTCGAAAGTTCTGGAAGGAGAATGTTCTAGATGGTTTCAAAGGTTCAAACAGTGTACTAAAAATCAACGCGTGTGAAGCCGCGCGGGCACAGCTAGTAACGTTCCTATTGCTTATAATGAATTTATAACAAAAACTTTGTTTTTATGAATTAAATTATTCTCGTACTAAAAGTTAGTGTAGTCTTAACAATGATCAAATAAAGTCCCGGTTATTCATCAGGGCAGAGTCCGGCGATCGGTGAGACGCGCTCAGCGAGCACTTGATTACACATTACGGAATCGCGAGAGGTCACCCGATGTTGGCCAAGCGCAAGACGACTGTCCCCCGGGAGCGGGATATCTCGCGACCCAGTTTCTCCGCTAACTCGTCCCGCCAAGTGGTCACCGTCACAAGCCGTGTATTCACTAGGGGACAAATAGCTCAACATTCCGCGCGGCATGTCGCATCAACGTCTGCGCTATGTTTCGGGGACATTGACGCGGTCATTTGACGTGTACACACCGGGACTCACATATCACTTTTCACGGAAATGTCGCCCGATGAGGTTATGATGATTAGTGCTGCACTTCTATTTATTATAACGAGTTATTGAAACGTAAGAGCAGAAAAAGGTGGTGGGTATGAAAGTGTTTCCTGAAAAGAAAAAGAAGGATGGATATTCTATGCGATCTTCGAATGTCTGATCATTTGTCAATTTCACTCGAATGACAACGATTGATTTTGAAAATTTATTACAAATGATCGGGCTTTCCATAGCCAAGCAAGACACAATATTATGGAACGCTGCTGGCCCTCACATCAGACTTGAAATTACAGCTCGATCAGTTGGATAACAATCTCGTTTCTCCACACTAATATCATGGTGAGTGGTATTCAGTTACAGCGCATGCACATTCACTTGTAAACATACCACGTGGTAAAGACGCGCGGCGCGATGTCGCGATGAGCTCGCTCGGGAACCGTGCGCATGGCAGCGTTGCCGCGGCCCGTAGACTCTATGCCGCGCGTGATGTTAAGGGACAATTTGGGGGACTAAACAACCCATGTGAATACGTGGCTTGATTCCGCCGGCCTCGCACCTCACGCATCATACCGCGCCGCACATAGGTCAGTACCTGGAGCATTAATGTACAATACGGTAGATGCTCGGAATATTTTCCACACATTTGGGTGCCACGATTATAAAAATATATTGAAAATACTTTGGCAGTCACTTCGTGGCGCAACAAATACAATATTTGAGTAATTTATCACTACTATAGTTTCAAGAGGAGCAGCATCAGGTATAATTATGGTTAAACAAGCTGTAACTCGTCAAAAATGACGGTACTTTTAAGAATTAAATAGTAAAAACAATCCTAAAAAAAATTTAGAAAAAAAAATTTTTTTCAACAAAAATAATTTTCGATATACCTGCATTGATTCCGAAAAAAAAAGGTTTTAATTGAATTTTATCCTAAACGAAGCGATTTATTAATTAATACCTGTTAAGAAAAAATATAAATAAAATGAGCTGTATATTTATCATATTCTTTTCAAATATAAGGCACAAGTATGTTTAATGCTAGGTTCTGTTGCCGGCAAACTTCTTGAAATTTTTTGGCGTAGTAGGGGAATGCGCAGAAGACAAAATTGGGGTCTCTTTGGTGAAATGGTAGATGCGCAAACTTCCCCCCCACTACGCCGTAAAATTTCAAGATGTTTGCCGGCTACTCTATCTACCTATCTTTCTGGTTTGAAAACACTTTTTTGGGTTTACGGATTTGTGTTGGGGTCTCCGGCAAGGTGCGGAGTCTCTTTGAGCGCCCAGTTCACCCGGTGAGCCCGTTTACACACGACTTAAAGGTTTTCTCTGCGAGCATGAATAAATAAATTATTTTGAATCATTTTCTGTGTGACATCTTTACGCTTGGTTCATGAGAAACCGCAGACTTCTCTACAGACTCGTCCGGATTGCTGTAAGCAGTTTTGACGAGTCAGTACTGAGAAACAAACGAGGCGTTACTGAGGAAGATAATATATGACATCATTTGCGATTACTCGCTCATTTTTTGATGTGTAACATCTTTTCTCTCGCTTTCCTGCAATCTGTGGTAGTGATTTTATAAAAAAGGGCGGAAATGTGCAACAGAAAATAGGACGCCGGGGAAGCGTGCGCAATTTCATTTGAGCAATGTGTGCGCGAAGAGCGCGCGCGATGGAAAAAAATCATCGTTTATAAACAAATCAATGTCGAGCAAGTGCCATCACAGCGAAGACGCACACTTCCAACAGCCAGCCCTTCCGATTTTGTATAAATGTTACGTAGCTGGTGTCACGCATGTGGATGCTGTAACTTTGATATGAACTTGGCTCATATCTTCGAAACTATTCAATAAATACTTATTTTTTTACATTAATGTAAACAAAAACTACCCTTTATGATTTACATTCTCAAATTTTATGTACTTAATGTGATTATTTTTAAATATTTATTCAAAGTTTTCATACACTACCGCCATCTATATGAAAATAAATAAAAACAAATAATTGAATAAACACATTTCTTAACAAAATGCGTACCTATATATGTAAATATATACGGTATGTACCCAGTGCGGCAAAATTCAATAATAAATAAATGCACATACATCATCTTTACTTGTATATACTTATTAATAAATATATAGATATTAGATTTTTAAAATTTTGATGTTAATATCTGTTGTTGTTCTATTGATATTTTTAATTATAGACTCCATGGCAAGAAGTTGTTAACTAACATTCAAGTCATTTTGAGATGATTAGACATTTGCATTTCGCCTTTGAAAAATATGTTTTATTGCTAATACAACATTAATTTTTATTGATTAATGTCACTAAAATATTAAAAAGTTTTTACAAAGTAAAAAACGCATTTATGCACAAAAAATAAAAAATACTAATTTTTCCTAAAAAATGTATTTAACAAGTGTTTTTTCGCCTCTGGAACTCATTTTTAATAGAAAAACATATTTTAAAAATTGATAAAACACGAACATCAGATAAACCTTCCATTGCTATCCGTTTTTACATCCATTATCAAAAATTACAAAATACCTGGCATGTTAATTTATAATACAAAACATGGTATGTACCATTTAAAATTATTGAAAAATAATATATAAGTATATACATATTATAATAGTATTCAAATAAAAACAAATATATGACAGTACTGCCAGAGTAAAATTTATACTAACCATAAATATTCCAATCAAATTAAAAGGCGTGTTAATTTTAGAATGATGGTATGAACATGTTATTATTGAAGATAACACGTTCTTCCCATTAGTAACTGATTTAATTTTTATGAAAAACTGTAGTTAACATGTTCATCCCTCTGATTTGCACATGTTCTAATTAAGTTCAGTTTTTCATGTTTAAGTTCAGAACTTATTTTTAATGGATTTAGTTTAGAGGGCTTATTAACTCATTTTTGACAAAAATATTAGTTAACAACTTCTCGCCAAGGAGTCTTCAAATGTAACACATCATACTCGTAGCGGACTCACCTATATTTCGTAATCGAGACACTTGACTTTACCTGGGGGCGTGCCCTTGTAAAAACGTAACCATCTGTCGTATTGTCAAGTTTAGCCGCGATCTGGCGCGTTCTCAATCAGCCGATTTTCCGCGGTCGCCATACACCCTGGCGGCTTGCCACCGAAGTAACGGACTGTTCCGATAATATTTTCCGTTTCCTGTCATCGGTCCAACGTTTCTGACTGCGTCAGTTCCAATATTTGTCCGCACTCATTTAAACGGTGATTTCACGCGGTGAGTTTCCACAACACAACGTCGTGCGTTTGACAAACTAACGTAACACAATTTTATCCTGTTTTGGAAATAGCGGTCTCTGAGACCACTGCAGTCTTTTATCAAAGATAAATATATAAATAATTGTATACATTGATATAACGTTAATAGAAAATAAGATTTAAAGTAAAAAAATTTAAATCATTGTATTTGCAACCAGTATTTTATATTTAAAACAAATCTTTGTACTTTTAAATTCATTAAATTTAAAGAAGAAAATGTTATTTCGAATTCGTAACATACGAAACAATAACTTGTAAGAATAAATATTTTTATAGAATTTAAAAAAATTTATAAACTTATTTTTCTTTGAACATGAAAGTGAATACTCAGTGCCTTGATATCTAAAATATTTTCACGTGTCATGGCTGCGGGAAGAATTAATGAAAACGTTGGATTTTAATTACAAATGTATTAATTACTGATTACTTAATTAATGAAACGTACAATGTCACTTACACTATTAAATTTAACTATTTTCTTTAAATTGCACTATTTCACATTTTGCAATATTCACTAGAACATTCCATCCAGTTTCCGCACGCATTATTCGCTTCGGTTTATTTCGCTACGTAGTAAGAATATTTGCTCATTATCGCATGGTTGGCCATTTTGGCCTTCGCAGCCCGCAGCTGCCTTCATTTTGTTTCGCTGTCAAGTGCGCTAAAAAAAACAACAACTCTTTACTCTTATATCTTTCTAATGCTGGTATCGAACTTTCTAGGCGTTCTCAGTATTTAGGAGAACTTTTCCGTGGCTTCCAGGCTCTTATAGATGTTTTTCAAATGTCGTAGATTACGCTAGGCCTTTCTGGATTTTTCGATAGTATTGTGATGACTTCAAACAACTGTCACTTGACAAGAGTGCGACATTTTTTTTAGCCTCGTTACAATATGAAATAAAATAAATAGGTAAGGTTTTATAAAAAATGTATTATCAGTTCTGGAAGTGATATATAAACTATCGGCTGCTTATTGTCAATTATTTAAAACAAGTAAAGGTACACATCTACTTCGATTCAATTTGTAAATTTAAACACCTCGAAAAATTCTTCGAACGACCGAACACTGAACATTATTTCCATACCGTATAAACCTTTTCTTTTCCTTTTTTGCATTACAGATCGCTCCATTTACAATGCAAGTATATCTTGGACCTAAATGGAGGCGATCCGTTGCTTGATGCATTCAATGCTATCATTAAATGCATCGATATGATCGCTCAGTTCATTTAGGAGTTGCACACTACGCGTTATGGTGTGCTTATTCACTATATCCGTTCTGCATTTTGGGACATGAAATAGCGCGTGATCTCAATTGCGCAAATAGCTGTTTATAACAAACAGTTCGGGGCATCGATTTTACTTCTTAAAATTTGAATCCCTACCATGAGTAGGCCCTCCTGTCTGCGCGACTCGAGGCTGCGGTAGTTGCATTCCTTCAGCAGTACTTCACGGTTCATGAATGTAGGATATTCGCCTGTTCTGTGCATGTACAAATAACGTAAGAATTTCTTTCAAATCTGCTCAATCATGTCGATGTATTTCCTTTGTGGGCTCCGCACTGCCATTCCATATTCCAATTTTGAACAAATGATCAAATTGTACATTTGCTTGATACATTTCTCATGTGAGTTGATCCCAGGCAGTTTATATGGAACTGATAATACTGTATTTGTTATTACATGTCCATTTAATCTGATCCCAGCTCACCTCACCGGCTCAGAGTCCGAATCGAGGTGAGCATTGTTACTCGAGTTTTATCTTCAGTACCTAAGTTAATTACATTTACTCAATATAATACTCGTACATGAACACGTATTAATAACAAGATATTGTTACGTGACTTAAAGAGACAATTGAAAATACTGGCAATAAATTAACGATTTATTAGTAAGTGATTAATTATTTAAATAAATTGACAAAGTCAGAATATTTTTGAGTTTGTTCAAATCTTTCAGAACGGTAGTACTGGATTTCTTGTCACAGAGACATCATTAATCAATTAATGTATAGTACATTGCTTTCTGAATTCCATAAAAATCAATTGTGGGAGTCTCATCGGGCGACATTAACGATATCAAAAATAATTAGCGACATCTGTGGGGATTTAGGGGGAAGGAAAATGGCTGTCACAGGCCGGTATAAAAGGTTGTTACAACACATATGCAATGTGTGACATATAATTAAAATATATACAACTTCCAAAAATTAGTAAGACATGGTATATTCTATCATGGAACGTTACATGTGTGTAAAGTGATCACTTAAGCCTACCATACGATCGGTCGTTAGTCCGATTTACACCATAAATGACTTCTATACCTACTTCCCCATAATAAAAATAAAATACAGTTTCGCCTCTGTGAGACATCCATATTATACATTAATTGACAAAGTCAGTTTTAAGATGAATTAATCTGCAGCACTAATTTATAATTCAGGAACAAAACGTCACAAAATTTGTAAAACTGGAAAGGCTTAGGTGGCTGGTCATGTGGGGAGAATGTCCGAGCATCAAGCGCCAAAGTCCCTGCTGAACTCAAGGCCAATAGGGCGAAGGAGCTTAGGAAAGCCAAAATTAAGATGGAGTTATAATGCCTCAAAGATATCTCTGCTTAGAGTTCGGAACTGGAAAGAGCTGGCACTAGACCGAGATGAGTGGAGGAAGATTATTGAGGAGGCCAAGACCCACCAAGGGTTGTAGTGCCAAGAATGATGATGATGATGACTAATTTATAATTCACGCAACTTTGGAATTTATCCCCGGTCTATAAACACTTTATTAACGCAGGGTACTATTTCGAGAAATTTCTGTTCACTATCGTAAGTATAGGTATTTTGTTTATTATCTGTTGCTTTGAATCTCAAGACCAGCCACCCTGGCTGCTGTTCCGTTGCTGATATTGCACTTGTAGAAACTTTACTCTGTGCAGCGCTGGTTCCATTTTATATATAAAACACGTTGGTTTTTCGAACCTGATAGATTATTCTAGTGTTTACGATTTTGTTTCAGACGTTTGTATTGTTTCAGACATTTCCCGAAGGTTAAAGATAATTCCAGCATCCAGCCAGAATGTACTACATAATGTTGTCCACAACGTATAACGAGGGATTGTGTAGGTAAACCCTTTTACCATTTCATACAATACAAAATACATATAGAACGACAGTAAAAATTAATGTACACAGAAAAAAAAATACATTCATAAGAAGAGAAATAAAACATCAATTTTATAACTCCAATTATTTTATTTTCAATGACAAATTACACTTACGCAGAACGATAAATATAGTGATTTCATTGATTCAATTTTAGGAAATAATAAACTGAACTAGCAAATATCTTTATGATACCGGAAAACTACACTCTGATCTCAGCTATGATAATTGAGTTAATCAATATGCGTCGTCACCATTATATTATTTCCATTCACAAAAACCATTCATTCATGTATCATTCAATTAAAACTCAGTTTATTGTAGAGATAATATTATTATGCTTGTACATCTTACTGTACAAGGACGCATCTTCCCGAAAGTATCAATGCTCTATAGACTCCGGAACCTCTGAATCCATCCATCGTTAAATGTTTATTTATCTCGTATTCATACGAATACAGAAGCAGTGTTTCTTATTTTATGTCCTATCTAAATCGTTCTTAGATTCTGATGCCCTCCTAAGTAAAATTCTTCTTTTTCCTAGACCGTTAGTCCTATTTAATTGGGGTTGGCTTTCCTTGTCCGCTTTCTCCATTGAGCACGGTTTTTTGCTATCCTGTTGTCAAGTTGATCTTCTTTTAGGTATTTTTCGACCGTCGTCAACCAAGTGGTGGGCGGTCATTTTGTCATTGGCTGGTTTAGGACAAGCTTCACGATATGGAATTCTGGGCATCACTGGACGTTATGGACCTGGAGGCCTGTTTCGGACCAAAAGTCAATAACTCTTTTATTTCAAGACGTTTATCCATAAAATTATGCACACATATAAAGTAGTCTATATAGTTTAAACAACTAAATCAACTTAACTATTAGCTTACGCTGATGATATCGACATAATTGCGAAAACTCCCGGTGCTTTACGTAATGCCTTCATAAATCTTGAAAGTTCTACCAAACATGGGTCTCATAGTAAGCCAGCAGAAGACCAAATACATGGCCGTAGGATGCACCCAACAAATCTCAACTCTCTCGTGTGGAAGTCAAAATTTTGAAACGGTACTACGATTTACATACATAGGATCCCTGATAACAATCAACAATAACACTACAGAGGAGATCCAGAAGCGCATAGTGAGCGCAAATTGCTGCTTTTTCCGCCTACAAAAGCAGAGAAAATCCAGACTGCTATCCAGAAACACCAAGATATTAGTGTACAAAACGCTTATTAGGCTTGAGACTTGGGTACTAACGAAGAGAAATGAGCGAGCACTGGACGTTTTTGAAAGGAAAATTTTGAGGCGTATCTTCGGACCGGTTCTAGAAAAAGGACTTTGGCGCAGACGTTACAACAATGAGCTCTATACTCTATGTAAGGAGCCAAACGTCACAAAATGTATAAAACTGGGAAGACTTCGGTAGCTGGGTCATGTGGTCCCTGCTGAACTCGAGGCCTATAGGGCGAAAGAGCTTAGGAAGGCCAAAATTATCTAGCCAATGCACAAGTCAGAAAGGTCGTATAACACGGCGAAATACCCCAGAAGACACAAACCAGAAGATTCTCAGTGGCCGTGAAAACCTAAGAACCTTCTATATTTTATATGTATCCATATGGCCAGAATCATTGGAAATATTTTTATTCACTTTACTTCTGGGAATAGATACATCATTAAAAACAAATTAGACATTACTTAGAAGGGCTTAGAATATAAATCTATTTACCGAAATATTATTGCTAGATATTTATAAATACCACCAGTCTACATTTATTGATAAATATGAATTGAAATAAATGAGATACACTAAAAAGAAATATTAAATTCAGATAGATTATAACTTCACATGATAATTTAATTGAACTATATATCAATAGGTGTTTTATTTCATGTACAACAATATTATATTACCTTTTTAAAATAAATTTACAGTGTAGCGACAAAAAAGTATTTTTCCATAGAAAATAACGTTTTTTAAATATGAATTTTAATTTATGCTACAAACAATTATAAAGGCCAACAATTGAGTAAAATTGACAATTGAAAAATGACTAAACAATATTCCTTGAGTCATGAATAATATCGTGTTTTCATCCTTTGCCCCGAAATATAATGTTTATATAAATACCTACACATTACAATAAATTCCTTTTGGAATATTTGTTTCATATTTATTTATCTGAAAAAAATATAAATTATTTTATTATACTTTTTTATTACTGTCACTTCTGTATGTACACGAAATTTAAGCGGGTTGAATTATTTCCGTGTAATATGTGGTGTAGCATAACACGTGTTCGCGACGCACGTAATAATATATGGTTTTAGCTTAATGGTACTATAATTACTCTGGAAATTCTTCAATAAAAATAAAGAATGTATAAATACATTTTTGTCACCTAACCATTTACGCCACGCATTTACATAAAACATAAAAAAGATAATTTTATTTTTATACACTATGTACAAATAATTTGTTATATTTGTGATTTTATATGTATATATTATTCTTAAGGTTTTCGAGGGTAAAAGATGATGAACTACTTCCTGGGGGAACCCGCGTCAAACGGTCCAGAAAAGGACTTTTAAACTCCCCACGTTTCGAACAGGTAACACTGCTCATTCTCAAGGGCCTCTTATTTTGAGTCCTGCTCAAAACTGGACGAGTAAACCCGACTGTTCGGGGCAAGAGCCAGAACAAAAGTGAATTAAAATCCTAATTGTTGCTAATAGTCGACTTTTCGAACGGGTAATGGCTTTACTAATTGCTTTTTCTATTATTGATGAATTTTGTGGGTTGAATCGAAAGAATTGAATTGAAAATAGTTCGTCATAAATAAAAATTTATATATATA